>OMKN01048717.1:4607-33523 GCA_900302345.1 Melanonus zugmayeri | reverse complement strand
TGGATCCAGCACCCGGCAACCCTCCATCCCCTGACATCACTGAGTTATGGATGTGACATCACTGCGTTATGAACATATACGTACACACATGTCAATTATGGCACCCATTGCACTCCAAACCATCCCTGGAAGGAGGGATCCCCCCAATGCGTTCCTTCTCAAGATTTCTTCCTATAATTGCCGATAACAAAGGGAGTTTTTTCTTGCCCTTTGGGGGGCTAGGGTTTGGGGGTGTCATACACTATTTGGCTTGTGAAGCCCTTTGAGACAGTGTGTACTATCTCTAATGTGATGTTTTACTACCACTAATAAAGAATGAAAATACTAAACTTGTGTTCTGCTTCCTGAAGCTACTCTGCACTCTGTCCAGTTGTACTAAACTTGCTTGTGCAGCAATTTGTCATTTTTTGTAGCTACTCAATATTGACTGATGACATACATTTATGTTTTCAGACCAAACAACCTGGTATTGCCTCCATGTGTTGCATACTATTACTAATTCACTGTACTTCATTCAAGTCATTTTGTATTTTAATGAACATATAACGAAATACACTAACTACTTGAAATGAACTCATGGACATAATCACAGGTCGTTTGGTCTGGAAGTGTAAACGTATGTCTTACACATGTTATTTAGGAGACTAAATCTGTCAGGTCGTTTCACTGGTTCAGGAGCTTGGTCACTTTGACTAACAACGTTTTCTAAATGTAAATCTGGAGATGTACTTGAAACCATATTTGATTACTGGTTTATTTATTTTAAATCCTCTTAAAAGGGTCTTGCCAGATCTTCTCTTTCGGGGAGGCGGGGCTGAGCACAGTTAAACAACTGTGATGCCAATTATAGCCCCCCTATGGGCAAAGTCCCCCTATGGGCAAAGTGTGAATACCTAATAAAAATAATTAACCTAATAACATAAAGCTTTAGGTTAATGATTCAGTAACACCATCACAAATTCACATAAAATGTATGATTTATTTAAATGCACATTAACATTTATTACATAAGAATATTTTATAACATGAGGCTGCAAAACCTCAAAAAGAATATCAATGAGATTTATAGTATTTACAAATCAACACCGTTCTCTATTAGATATTCTTTCATCTGAATCATCTCAATATTGACACAGAACCCAGCTGCTTGCAGGTTCGGGTTAGGGTCAGGTTCGGGTTAGTCTCGTGATACCAGACCATCGGAGATCTCGCACTTCACTAGGGCTGGAAAACAGTCCTAGGCCGTTTTCGAAATGCCACACTAAGTACTAAATACTACACACTACATACTACGTACTGCATACTACATACTGAATGAACGATTCAGTACGCAGTCTGTTCACACTGAAGTGTGCAGCCACTATCCCAGAATGCATTTCACCAGCCGGCAGCGATAGCGGGATTTTAAAGCAGGCTGAAAACTGTTGTTATGTTCGCTCTAGTGGTGGTAAATCCGGTTCATTTTATGGACTCGGGTTAATGTGAGTCACTCAGTAAAGTGATCCGGATCATCTGAGTCACTTGAGTCATTTGAGTCACCCCCCCCCCCACACACACACAAACGTACATTACAAATAAAAATGTATTATTATTATTATAAAACAGTCTAAAACATTACCCATGGGGTACACTGTACACAGTATACTAGTAGTGCTACTGATTTGGCCGGGTGACGCTAGCGCTAGATTCACGCTCTTCCTTGTATATAAATAACCCTATAGCGGGACACGGCGCGTTTAAAATTGGGTTAGGTAGTTTATTTCAATATTGAAAATATATATATATATATATATATATATATATAATTATTTTTTTCCTTTCTTTTAATTTAAGTTAATTAATTAATTCATTTATTTTTTGCGGGGGTGGATAACTCTGGTTCACACTCCAACATAGTAGGTGGCGGTAATGCACCTTAACGCTGGTTGCCAACCGCCATTAAACCGAACGAAGAAGAAGAAGAAGAAGAAGAAGAAGAAGACAGTGCATTGCATTGTGGGATTGTAAGCAAGAAGACTGGTCGGATGCATACTGGAGCTTTTTTCCGAATCAGCACGCCATCCGGGTATTTTTGGCATACTACAGATTCTGTTCACACTAGCATACTGCATACTACATACTACATTTTGGCCAAATCAGTACGCAGTATGGCATTTCGAAAACGGCCTAAGAGAAGTGTTTTCTCTGTCTAAACAGGGAGGAAGGTAGGTTGTACGAAAGATGTAGTCAACTGCACACCAACTCCGGAAGGAGTGTACAGTACACCGCGTTCAATCTAGATTGACTTTGATTGCAATTCCTAGGCCCCAAACAATGTAAAGTGCTGCACAGCGGCCGCTACGTCTCCACCCATTCTCTCTGAGCGCGCCGGCCTTTCATGTACACAAATTAGTTATTTTTCTTTCATCTAGATTCTAGATATAGACTAAAAAATGGTTGTAGAATCCATATATTTCTGTCATGTAAACAGTTTTGTTCTGCGCTACTGTCCTGTTTTACATGAAAATACATCATATTATGAAATTAAGGATGCCGTTTCATGTTCAAAAAAAGCAAGGGGTAAACAAAATGTGCATTGAAATTCAAGCCAAAGGGCACATGCAGTTACATTAGCATTAACATTCAGGTCCCAGAAGCATTGTTCTGTGGGCAGGAGGAAAGCCAGGAGATTCCTTCTATTCCTGCTTACATAACAGTGATAGAAGAGATACTGGAATAAATGACCATACCATATAGACACTTAATTGATGATTTCTTATATTTATGATGAAACTGTTTAACATTTTGTTGGTGCTATGAATTCACCCAGTTTCTTTCTTTCTTTGCGCTGACTGTATTTGATGAATATAGCAAGTCGTGTGGTGTGTGGTGGAGTCATAAAATACAATCCTAGAAAGATGATGTTCCAGTGACTCAGATCGGTCAATCCTTTCAGGGCAATCCTGCCATAATCAAGGCTGTATTGTACCGTGGGAGGAAGGAATGGGCAGGCGCACAGCAGCGAGGACAATAAAAATGAGAAAAAATATCTTATTCTGGTTACATTCACAGCTTGTAAACAACACACTCTTTTTTTTGCTATGCAAATTGCTATGCATTCCTTTCATTTATCCTTTTAGGCATGACCTAACAATCATTTTCCATTAGTCGCACCACTTCTTATGCACGTTTGAACATTGCATTTAAGCGCCATTAGTGAATGCTTTTACTTTTCATATTGGTATCCAACCGTTGCGCGCTCTAATGTACCACATCTAGTTTTTGCCCATGTGTTTTCTGTGTGTGTGCCTTTTAAAAGTGCTGACAAAGGGCACACATAAGCAGGATTAAACCCTCCTTCTGCAATATTTTGCTGCCATTAAGGGTTCAAACTAATTTTCCGAATGACAAAGAAATGAGAGGAAGCCATTCAAGCATATTACAGTACTGGCAGACCCCACCCTATTCCCCAACCCCCACCGTTAATAAGGAAATGCACTGCAGGTCATCCTTAATGTATTGACATATAATTTGGTATTGACAAGGAGTGCAGTCTAATCGCCTTTCGTGCTTGTTAAGTAATTTTTCCCTTTTTGGTTATTTCACACAAGCCATTAACTTTAAACACTACCTCAGCGTTACCTCAGGGAATGTTTTGAACGGAGGCATTACGTTTAATACGATGCTATATCTAAACCGCATGGTTTGGTTAAAGGCTTGATAATAAGTTCCAAGGATGGTAATCATTGTGAATTATTAACCTTAAAGTGCAACCGTCATGCTCACTATTTTTTTATATAAGGGAGTACTGCTTCATATTCGTGTTGTGAAAAAATGACAGTCTGCAACATCAACTCCGTTTCTGCAAATAATTTGTGGAGAAGTTGGACCATTGATGTCTGCGATTTGTGTCCTCCATTGTTCCGATTTGGAAAAAGCACATAAATGGTCCAACTTCTCAGAACGTTTTTGGGGAAGTTGATGTTGATGTTGCAGACCACGACAACGCGAGTATAAAGCAGTACTCCCTTATATTAGAAAATAGCCGAGCGTGACGGCTCCCCTTTAATGTGGTGCCCAATACTTATTTAAGCTGAAGGTTAAAATGAAAGATATTCTTACAAGTATTATTAAAACTGATTAAGAGGCTTGGTTCTCAAAGTGAATATAACAATGATATGAAAATGTGAAAATGTCTCTGATATTCATGATATGTTTCTACTTTTCTAAGTTGACATTGAAGATAGGGCTTCTCTGTATCACAGCAGATGATGTGACTCTTATCTAATTGTCTGACAGAATACTTTCACAAAACTGCGTTTATAATGCGAGGACAAAGCCAATTAATGACAACAAAAAAATCACAGTAGACATTGGTAGGCTATCATTTTGGCTGGACCGCAGGGATCAGCCTTAGAAACGGACTGAGTGATGAAGTTTCCCCATTGGCAGTTTCTATTGCGTCATCAGGGGCCGTTTACTACGCCTCCACTGTCTTCACTTATGTCCTCAGAAGCCGTTTACGTCACTTCCACTCAGCTCATAACAAACATATCACACGCTACGAACATAATATTTTGCTGCCCCTGGATAATATAATATAATATATATCATATAATATATATAATACTAATAATACAACCAAAGATCTTTTTTTAAATTCAATCATAGCTTAACTATGTCATGTGATGCTACTTCAGTTCACTTAACAACACATATTACTGGGACCACTACAGAAAATTGCAGATGAGCATTTAATCTCCAGGCATTCACATACAGACTCTACCACTGACTCTCCCTGTAACAAATTGGCCATAATTTCGCACATTGACCACCATTGGTCCAGCCATAGACTAGGTTTTGACCTAGTTTTTCTTTCTCTTCATGCTCTTCTCTGCATTATTTAGTCTTCCACACAAAGCCAAAGATGGTCAATTGAACTTTGATTCTTTGTTTCTCCCCCCCTGTGCCCAGAAAACAGCCCATTCTTAGTTCAAACATTGACTTTGATCAGGCCAGTGTTGGAGATGGGATGGAAGGGATAACTGAATGTATTGAAGTGTTAGGGTAAAATGGTGCCTGTAAACGCTGTACATGGACCGACAGCATCAAGGACCGACAGCATCAAGGACTGTCTTTTATGTGCGATACATTGAGGAAATGATTTGTCTGAGGATTTGCTGTCCAGCGCGGACAACGTGCTATTTTTTCAATTCATCACTTTGCTGAGCAAGGGGTTCATTCATTTAATTTGGAGGGAGTAATGCCTTTGTTTTTTGTTCTTTTACCAAGAACGGTGTAGGTGTGTTTGTGTGTGTGAATACATTATTAATTTTCTTTATTAAAGTGTACTTTTATTTCACTTCATTAAAATTGCAAACTTACAAAAAGTATACTTTATTATAAGTATATTTTAGTTGTTTTGCAATGTACCTCAAGTACTCATACTAAATCTGAATTATTTTCAATTGTCTCTTGACTCTGAAAAGTATATTTACAGCCCAAAATGTGTCCTGTTGTGTGACACTTGCACCAGGTTTTTGAGACATTACTGGCTGTTCTATAATCAGCTGTTAATGGAGTCCTTTGTAACCCAGGTCATGTAAACCGGTTACTAGAAAAACTTGATAATATAATATACCGTAATTAATATAATACATCAATGAAATCAAACAGTGGCCGGTCTCTGTAGAGACAGAGAGCTCGTAATCAGCGTAATCAGCTCGTTCTGTCTGATTATGCACAGTATTCACATCCAATTATGACAAAACCTCCACCGATAAAGAGAATGCCGAAGCGTTTGACTGATTACAAATTTTAAATACATGCAAATGATGTGTTTCAGCGTATATCAAATGCGGCGCCATTGAATTTAGCAGAACAGCGCTACGGAGTACCGAGGGAGAGAATAAGCCCCAGCGTGAGCCGTGTCACATGACAGCTGCTGTTCATCATCTTTAATGGTTTCAAAATTTTAGACTTTAGAAGTTTTTTTCCTGACATTGTGAGACCTACCACGGCCTAGAATGTGCTCTACTTTGAAAAGAAAATGATTGGATAAGCGCCACTGCCATCACACAGAGGGGTTATCACACAAACAATAAAGACATTTTTTGAAAGCAAAACATAACAAATTGCACACAGAAGGCTGAATCTATCCTCCACCCTGCCAAAAAACAATGTGTATAACACTGTATAACAAATGAATAACAATGTACTTAAATCAGTAACCAAACCAAAATCTTGTAATAAAAGGATAGATGTAGTACAATCTTGACATATATCCCCGTAAACGACAAACTTTCTGTGTAAATCATGTTGTTCAGATGACACTTGTTGCCAAGACACTTGTTGCCATGTAGTGGTTGACGTCTACAGCAGCCAAGATCGAAGTCAATCTGCTGTTTGCTACAGACAACACAAAATGAATGCTTGCTTTTGTCCCTTTCATTTTTCATTCTGACAATACAAAAAACATGGCAATATGCCTGTTCATTTAGGAACAGTTGATAGCACACACACACACACACACACACACACACACACACAATGTCTGTTGATCCTGCACAATACATACCAACCAATAGTGATGCATTATGTAGTGATTCCTCATTACAACCAATCCAGAAAGACATGATGTGATCGGGAAAGCATGCTTAGAACTGAACTGATTTTTTTACACCAGTTATTAGGGCTGGGCGATATGGAAAAATGTATTATTACGATAATTATGGGGAATTTTATATAAATATCACGATATGCTTATGAATTCAAAATACCATTCTAAACAGTCTAACTGAGGGTTGTTACATTGAAATATATGGACATTTCAAGTACTCAAACTGACTAAAACTAGTTTTCGTTTAAAACCTCATATGTGTGTTTAAAACCTCATGTCATAAATCTTTCGCCTTTTACTAAAGATTTCCGTGGAGAGGATCATTATGAGTTTCAACCAATTGATGCCCTGCTTCACGGCGGGGCTTAAAAAAATAAATAAAATAAAATAACAATAATAATAATAATCTTGTGTGTGTGTGTGTGTATGTTTACTGAAAAGGTGCAAAGCATAGACATGTAAATTGCAGCTGATTGCACTGAAAGTGTCTTTTATTAGAGAGGAGAGAAAAATAAAATAAAAAGGAAAAACCTTCTGCACTATGCAATTGATGCTTCACTTGAAAGTTTCATAAGCATATAGTGAAACGCTCTCAGCCAGAAAATGAGGTAAGGAACATGTTGTCGAAGCTCAGCAGGTTGAATAGGTTACAGGCTACATTTGACAGAAGGGCTGCAGTCAGGATCTTCCCTCTCAGAAGATCTCCTGCACCATGAAATTGAAGCCATTTTAAAAAGAAAACGCTAATCTATACTTGTATTCCTTTTCCAGAAGTATTTACCCATGAACCCCCGTGTGTGTGTGTCTGTGCAGTCTTTACCATTGTTGATGAGTGCGTCACATGTTCCGTGTTTGATCACAGGGGTCCCTCGGCTGGGCTGTGCTCCGGCAAGCGTGGCTTTAACCGTTGGCTAATTGGAGGAATTCCACTGCATGCTTAACAATATAGACTCATTAGCAGCCCTATGCTGTGCTCCTCATCCACACACACACACATATGTACACACACACACACACACACACATTTGTACACACACACACACACACACACACACACACACACATACACACAAACACACACGTACACACACACACACATATGTACACACACACACACCCACACACGCATCTTAACGCCAAAACACACATTTCTTTTTTGGGTCGTGCTACAAATATGAAATGCTATAATATAATGCTCCGTGTGCTTTGAGCTTTACAGATGTATTACACTTGCTCTTAGCTATGTTCAGCTAGTTATTTACAATCATTGTATATCTATATATCATGGATATAGTTTTTCCAAATAGATAAATGTGCACACACACAGACACACACAATCAAGACATATGAGATAACTCAGTTAGGGGCATATACCTGTATTCAATTGATTCTTTGTTTTTTCTTCTTCTTATATTGACTAGATTTTTGTACCAAATCAAAAGCCATAATAATATTGAGTTGTTTCCTATCTTAGTACTCAGCTTTATTCTTTACTTCTCACACAAACAAAGCAAAGCACTACACACAACATCTAACCATAGAAGAACTACAGAGCACTATGTTAGCACGGCATAACATACAATGCATGCTTTGTTTTCCTCAAGTTACCAAGAATAGGAAGAATAAGGTTGATGCAGGCAATTGCAGTCATCATAGTGATTAACAGTTCATATCTTACCTCAAATAATTACATTTTAGTTATGAGTTATTATAGTTATGAATTATTCCTCAAATGATATGTTGTTTCCCTTTTCCTTTTTAAAATAATTATAGTTATATATAGATTTATTTTTTCCCAATGAAGCCAGCTGTCCTCTCTCTGGTTTGTGCCTCAAAACAAATATGAGTTAAAAGAGACCCAATGGAAACATGAATAACCAACAACCTAATTATGGTGAATATGTGAGAAAATAAAGCTTTTATGCTCATTCCGTGATGGGATTCAAACCAAAGAAATAAAACAATTTTGAATCAAACCACCTGCCTCTGAATGAAGTCATCCTTTAAGAAGACTTTCAGATTAATGGCTTGAACCAACGTCGGTTTCTCTCATTACCTTCACTCATCTTTGAAATCGGCTTGCAAGGAGAAAGATCAATATGGAGAGATGGGGAGAAAAAGACAAATCAGTCATGAGTAACAAAAACTTTGAGCAATACACTTTCTCTCTTCACCCTCTCCTGTGAGCTTAGTTTGAATCTCTACCGGCTCCTTAATGACAACAATAAAAGCGAAATACTAAATAATACAAAGTAAAAGGTTTGCCGAAGAGCGTAGTAGATCTCATACAGTGGTGCCTCTTTAAAGCAGGAGAAGACATGGGGCATGTCTTCATGTCAGCAGGGCCCCTGCCTGGTCGGTGCCCAGGGCCCGTGGTCATGTCAATCCATCCCTGACATCGATAGACTAAAGCCGTTTATGTCCACACAAAGTGTCTCTTGTCCGTGAGACAAGATATGGGAAGAAGAAGAAGAAGAAGTGAGAGTAGTTAGTTCAGTTAGTAGAGATGGTATAGAGTGTTCTGGTGAAGAATGATGAAGCAGTGCTGCCCGTGGTGACGCACAAACAGAGCGTTTAAAACCCCTGGCCGACGGCCGACGCATCGATCGGCCGGGTAGCTGAAGGGGCCGGGGCTCGTCCGTGTGTCACTCCACTCAGAGGCTCCCCGGTCAGTGTCTGGAGAACATTCTGATTAGTTCATTGGACCCAATCGATTTCTGCCGACTGCACAAACCTCACTTGGTAAGACCTGTTTAAGCCCAGCAAATAAGAAAGGGAAATTAGATTTGCAGGAGCTTATTAAGGCGCAGAGCAGAGAGAGCAATATTGGTACAGTGTTGACTGCAGAGTTTGAATGAATGAATGAATGAATGAATGATTGAATGAATGAATGAAAAAAGCGATCCGCTGAAACGTTTGCGATGTGCTTCGACAGAATGATGGGTGTGTTAGAAAGAGATGTTGACTTTGCATTTGTCGTACCGTCAGGGGAAATCTTTGGCGCAGCAGACATTTGATGGAGCGTGATTTCATATTCCATGTGCTCCTTTTTTTCAATTTTAAAGGAAGAAATCAATTTTATTGTTGTTTTAAAAGGGGGCTTTTAGGACTGTGACAGCAAATGTATCCAAATGAAATGTTGCATCATACCATTTCAGGTCAAACACCTCATCATCCATGACATCCTCAGCTTTCCAATATGAAAATAAGAATGATCATATCATTTTGTGACAATTACGAAAATTATAGATATAGTATAACTTGTTGACAGCTTGTCCATAGATGAACATAGATGACACAAGGTTTTATCTGACAGAAATACAATAAGACTGGACTTGTTGTTGGGTGCCATATAATTCATATTCAAGGACTTCTTTTGATGTCTATCCTAACTATGCTTAGCAATACCATACTATGCGGTACAATCACACAAAGCAAGTTTCTCAGAGTGTGAGGAGTATACTAGCGGTTGGGATTATAAATAAAATACACCATATTGATTTGGTTTCAAGATAAACAACAACTGTTGCCAAGCATGGATTTGAAAGAAACATCTTCACTGGAAGCCACTGGAGTAGTCTGCATCTTGATGGCCTCTCAGCATTATTTGTGTAGTGTATATATTAAAATGAACTCATTATAGCTTGTCATTTTTTGAGTGGGGGAAAAGGTACAATACACAAAGCACAGAGATGCTAATGCTGGGGGAAAAAAATAGAGCTTTCACACAAGGGTGCTTTGAAGTAAATGAGCATCTATTAAGTCTAAGTCTTCTGTCTGGCACGTATTTATCAAATCATGCATGATAATAGACCCTGGGAAAAAAACACGGATGCAGTTTAGAATAAATCAATCCTGTGACATTCGGTCCTTTCAATGCTTTCCTCAAAATGGAAAGAGACACAAGCATGCACAGCGCTGGAGTTGTACAGTGTATCCTGCGCTGTTGTTTTCTTCCCCCAATTCCAGAGGATAATTAATATGGGCATACAGACAACTATTCAATCCATCCGGGCTGGCGTATCTTTACTAAACACACGATTAGAAACCCCCTCGGGTTCGGAAACGTATACACATGCATGGGGTCACGTGTTGGTGTACACGCAAAAATCCATACTATTGATTACCTTTTATGAGTGCTGCTGTCGTGGCCGGCGTCTCCAGGGCCCCTAAACATGCAGTGAATACAACACACAACATGGCCTCAGTGTTTTACATACTTTAAAAACGGTTTGTCATTGATTGTGTCATCTCCTTTTGGGAGAGACCTTAACTGATAATTTATGGCCTTCATATGACCTCCTCCCTTATGTTGCTTACCCACTAGCCAGCACCATGGACACTACTGGGGGGGGCTAGGGCTAGGGGGGTGTCATAAATATATGGCCTGTGAAGCCCCTTTGAGACTGTAACTGTGATTAAGTTTAACCAAATAAAATGTACTCGACTTGACTTGAACCACTTGAATGGAAGCGTTGGTGTTATCTCTCATCTCTTCCACGGCGTTGTGGAGTTATGAGTTATTATAATATATTGGCCCCACACAATTTCTTCCACAGCTAATCATAATAACAGATGAAGCACTGTGTCCCCCCCTGTTGTCATGTGATGAGAAATACTATTTGATTACACCTGTTGACCTATTAAAAGACCTGAGCCAATCACAGTGGGAGCAGGCACACCCACTGCTCCCTGCAAGGCTTCGTTTTGCTTCCGCTGCAGGACTTATTGTGGTCCGTGGTATTTGCCATGTTTGTTTGATTTGACCATTTGAGGATGGAGGATTGTTCTGTTGAGTGTTTCTGTTGAGGAAAATGATTTACTTTACTTTACTACCAGCTTGTTGTTTAAACTGAATGAATGTGACACTTCGCTCTCATTGTTCAATCATTTGGTCCATCCACTCAATTTAAACCATGCTGCCTAGGTCTTTTTTTACATCATTAGTGGCTGACATTAAGGTGCTTTCGTGAAGTGCTTTTGCTGCAAATGTCACCGTCCTTCTCACTGAGCTTGTGAAGAGCTCATGTCGAAGCCCCAAGATAGCTGACCCAGCCCATTAGCAAACCCCCCCCCGCCTGCAGCGTGAGCAAGTTGACATTTCCTGAAACTTGATGAGCTCTCAGCAGTTTGTCTTTGACTTTTTATATGATTTGAATGTCTGTCTGTAACTTTGTGTGTATCGCTGCTGCTGTCTGACCAGGTCTCTCAGACAGAATATATGCATCCACAAAAAACGAGAGCTGCATCAGAGAACAACAAATTTTAATAAACATAAAAATGTTTTTTGAATTGAATGTAGATTCTGGGGGAACCCTGCTGTTGGAGCCAGAGGTGTGCACTTACTGTTGTGCATTAAATGTCACGAATACTTAATTTGCCTGACCAGCCTGTAGCCAGATTAGGTTGTTGTTGTGGTTGTTGTTAGTAGTAGTAGTATCGCTAGGCCTCCCCCCATGTAGGAAAACACAGGCGGACCTGCCACTGTCATCTCTTGTAAAAGTGGACTTCGCATGAAACCAATTAGGAGCTTTATTTGCTCTTGTCTTCTCAGGTCTGTGGCCGGGCTGAAGCTGTCGTCTTTCTGAGGCTGGGGCATGATCTGCTGCTAGACTTCATCAGCTGCTGCTGCCGTGGCAACCATATGCCAGGGAGGAAGTTAATGAATGTAGATGCTTTTGTTTTTTTTCGTCTTCCTAATGCGGTTGGTGGACAATAACAGAAGCCCAACAAAAAGGAATGCCTTGATTGTTGGTACTGATGCCTTTCCTGTCTGATTCATATCTATCTATCTATCTATCTATCTATCTATCTACAGGTATATATTGTAGCAATCCTCTCTGGCACGACCCACTGACAGTGGCTTTTCCAGGGCTCCTCTGAAGAACAGGACACGGGTGGATGTTGAAAACCGGTTTATTGTAAGGATGAACAAATGGTTTGGTTGTCAGAGCAGGTGGTAGCTTGCTGACATGTAGCGCTCTGTCCTGAGTGTGTGTGGTGAGCCAGCCCCAGAGTCCAATCAGTCTGACTTGGGCCAGGTGAGGCTGCTTCAACCAGCCACCAACCACACACGCTCCACAGAGATAGAGAGATAGATAGCTATATATGATTTAATCTCTGAGCATGCTGTGCTGGATAACGGAGGATTAGGAAGGATTATTTTGCTTAAATTTTCCTCCATGTCAAGAATAAAAAATGAAATCTGTTTGCCTTTTGACATTCATTATTGTTGAGATTTCCACCAACATTGCACTGTTGTGTATGTTTCTCTCGCCGTCTATTGAGCTGTTGTGAGTGTGGAGTTTATGCAGGAGGACTTGAGATGAAATGGCGACATTTCTGCACCGGATGAGTCGGATGAGATGAGCTAAATCTGTCGGCAGGGAGAGAGAGAGTTGCAAGATTCTTTTAGTGCTAAACTGTCCATGTTCTGAGATCTGTCCAGAACCGTGTGCACCTACCCGTGCAAGGGCTAAAACGCGCAACAGTGCTACTACCGCGCAATTACCAGTATTTCGATGGTACACATGCACGAGGGCCAACCCCCGTGAGGACACCCCCAACCCAGCTCCATCTATTTTCACATTTATTTGAGTGGTGTGCTGAAATATTTCTTTATTTTGCTCCTGTCAACAGTTCCATCCGGCTGTTTTTTTAATGTAAATTTTCTATTCAGTATGCCCAGCAACGTTTTCTCATCAGCCTCCATCTTGTTTACAAAGCTACTGGACAGTGACGTACGTCATGGGGCATCACAGCGTTATGTTTTTTGAATGCGTTATTTACTCTATAATTAATTAATCATTAATCATTTTTGGGGCATTATAGCAATGGAGATGGTTTTTCAGGCCTACCCTGTTAAAGGGGCAGTGAACCCAAAATCGTTTTAAATGTGGTAATATATGATTTTCAACATAGTAATCTATGCCATTTTTTCACTGTTAATAAAATAAGACCATAATTTAGAGAAAACGTGTAAAATCCATGTTTTTGGCAGTCTCCACCAACCAGTTTTGGAACATTTCACTCTGCTCCGAACTCAAGTTGCGTTCTTTTCGTCACGCTGAAGTGGTGCATTTCGTATTCAACGTCGCTCATTATATCGCTCATACATAACGACGGTTATGAAAAATCTCATAGTGTTCGAATTTGAGCTGAAACAGGCGGTTCACTTACACTTTAAATAGTTGATTTCTGGGTAACAAGCAGCAAAATATACAGTAGTGCAGCCAGGTCTGACTTCAGTGCCAGAGACAGCGCCGCTGGAGCCCGCTGACCAGTGCCAGAGTGGGCAGAGTCTCTGAATGAGACGCTGTTTGATCAAACGTTTTTCTCGGAGAGAGAGAAAGTGTTGACAAAAACAGACTTTCAACACAGTTGGCTGCTGCCATTTTTCTCACTGTCAACTGACACAACTTTGAGCGCTGCTATGACAGCAGGGGCAGGCAGCCAATCACAAGTCAGGTAGCACCGTAGCGGGGCTGAGCTTTGGCCGCCCCAATAGGTTCTATACAAAAAAATACCAATGACATTTTCCAAAAAACACTGAAAAATGTTTTATTTCTTGGCGCCCCTAGCCTACTTCCTTGTGTATAGGGGCAGTAACCTATGTGCTTGACCAACAACCATTATATTTTGTATGATTAAATGGTAATACACAAAAACACACTTTTAAGAGTGTTTTCTACACAAAATAAATGTTTATATATATATAGGCTCCAAAAATGGCCGCATCGCGTCACATCGGAAACTCTCTGTCCGCACTGAATCCGTTAAATATGTCAGGACGCGGTGATGCGGGCGAACAGAAGCTGGCATTCCAGAACAGAGGTGTGAATGCGGCGATGTTACCTCCATCCTTCCTGGTATATTGCTGCAACAACTCGGCCCCCATTCCGGCTTCATACCTTTTACACAGAAGGCGAGCCGGAATATTGCCGCAACATTCCCACATTGAAATGGCTGTGTAAACGGGGCTATTGTGAAATCGCTTTATTTTGTCCCCCACCGGCCACCGCATTTGTTCCAAGTCCCGCCCTAGGTTTAGGTTGGGGAGTGATGATTGGTTAAGGTTAAGGTGAAATATCAGGGTAAGTCAATCAGAGGCAGAGGAGAGCGGGGCTTGGTGCAAATGCGGTGGGGAAAAAAATTATGCTGTTGTGAAATCATGTGGTCAACGACTAGTCGACTTTTCTGTGCAAGCCCTAGTGTGTGGTTATGAAAAATGCATCATACCCCATCACTGTGAAGTTATGAACGATTGCGCCATCCCTCAGTACAGTATTCATATGGTGTAGGGATTCATTTTATCTCAGAGGGGAAAAAGAGGACTGTTCATATACCCTCAGTGTTTGTTTCAGCGCATTGGAAAAACACTCGGCAGGCTCCCCTGGACGTTACCACTTCATTTGTCTGGAATTGGTAGCTGTGTGAAGATGACCAAAAACCAGCAGACAGACATTTCAAGCCTTTCTCAATTTTAGTCCCAATTTTCCTTCCATGGGCTCTCCTGTTTCTTGGGCTATTAAAATGCCATTTGTTGGGAAAGAAACCCACTCTCCTCCCTCATTCCTCTGTGAACACATGCTGGTTGTTGACCTCAAAGCCAGAGTGCGCTGAAAATGGTGGAAACGCTGGATGAATTGCCTCGCTGGGTTAATTCCTCTACACAGAACACCATTCTTCAACTCTGATATGAGCCAGCACACACAAAGAGCCCATGTGCCAAAAGAGTGGGAAATCAGTTATGAGTGCAGATGGTTTTGGGAACCAGCATACATACTGAGCTGCAGACTGGCAAAGGCAGGCTTAGCCGCTGGTCAGCTCCCTGGCAAGCTGCCAAACTAAACGGTAACCTACCACACGCAGCCAGAATGCACAACCTACCAGAACTGTGTGGAAGTCTGATAAGCCGGACTGCAGAATGGACCCCAATAGAAAGCTCATTGTTACGTTCCCAACGCTGCTTATTGGCCTTCTTCTGCACTCATGTAGTGTAGGAACAGTGATGATCAGGTTCTGCTGTATTTCCTCTTCACAATAAACTACGGTAAAACAACTACAATGTAATGAGAGCACATGGACAAACCAACATCAATTTGAGTATAAGTTGTAAATCATATCAAGGTTTGTAGTTGTTCTTATCAATTTGTATCAATTCTTTACAATTCAATGCCGGGTAGATGTGCTACACTTCCTTACAAACAACAAACATCCCTCCCCCAACGTGCCGAGTGTATAAAAGGTCCACACTTCATTTCGGCAAATTTCAAATAAAATATTCATAGCATTAAAAATGCATATCCAGAGCCCACATCAAGAAGGTTACTTTCGACATTTAGCAGTGAACAAATTGATGAAAATGAAAGACCAAGGGCTACACACACCGGCCCACTACTCACACTCTACCCACCTCCCCCCTTCCTCTATGCTTTATTATCACACCCTTCTGTTATGATTAAAACGTTCGACACATTTATAATGCATGCTCTTCTCTTCTTCCTGCCCAGCACCAACCGTTTTGAGAGGACATGTCATCTGTAATTTATTCAGTCCATTCTGCTAATGATCACCCATCTGCCTTTTGACTTCATGCTGTATTCTCTCCTGACAACTGTTGTCAAAGTCACGTTTCATGATTAGGAGTGATGAGTGTTTCGTCAGAGATGGTGCTGCTGCCTCTCAAGTTTATTTTGTAGTTGCTCGATTGCTTTTTGAGAGCTGAAGTAAAGACAACATTTTTTCCTCCACGACAGGTCTCACCTTGTGCTTTGCTTTCCTGCCAACAGGGACAACTGTTGGGGATATCTTTATTCAAAGGAAACCTCCGTAATGAACATTCAAACACTTCAGTTACTCCACCGGCGCACTCAGGTGGTTAATCAATTTGGCCAGTCGCCATGGTGACTGTCAAATGCTGATGAATTTCCAGGGAAGACGCAGAGCAAATTTTCTGATAGCAGACCACACTCTGTCACACTCTAGATATAAGAGCCATGCATGAAGAGAATTTATTTATAGGCCCATTAGGAATGCACTTTTCCGTTTTGATTTCACAATTCGCCATCAGAGGCTTCTGAATTGAACCGAGACAAGACAGATTAATGAATTGGATGACTGTTGCTTATGTGGCTGTCACGGTGACCTGTATAGGTCTCTCTTTGTAGTGGTAGAGTGGAGTGTGAGCTCCAAGGTATAATTCACTTACTCTGAGAAGCCATTCATATAACATTACAGAACAAGATATGAGCACATTTGTTCACACAAAAACAGAATCCATACAATTGTCACATTCACATATTTATTCATTAATTCATGTATTTTCATTGATAATCTTAGTTTGGCATGTTATTGTTGGTGCTGCATTAAAATGCATACAATTGATGCACCACCAGAAGCTTACTACTTAGGCTAGGTAACACTGCAAAATCACTTTTCAATTATATACAGTAGAAACCACAATGTCCTTATGAAGTCATCAGTAGCTGAACAGAACAAAACAAGATTTCACAGATTGTTGTTACACAAACTTCCCAGTGTTCATATTGAAACAGATATCATCTATCAAGAACAACAGTATTTATAAAAAAATAATGCATGATATACACTATGTAGGTAAAAAAAACTATAAGTAAGAAGTTAAAAGGTTGAAAACTACAATGACAACATTTTTTAAGCTGTATTCCAATAAAGGCTGAATCAAAGCAACATGAAACAATTTAACGGAAACCTCCAGAAATAAAGAATATATACAATAGTGACAACCTGCAAACCTTCCAGACATAGCTAACACCATGACAGCACTCAAAGTTTTCATTTTGGAGCATATCAGTGACCATCTTTCCACTTTATGGTGGTATTTATCATCCCCCATCATTCAAGTCATCATTCATCCCCCATCTCTTATTTTATTGTGTGTGGCCAAAATAGCTATTATGAGAAAAGCCACAAAAAAAACACAGAATGATTAAACACAATTTATGGGAAAGATAAGATAAAATTAAATTTTCATCTCATAATTATTCCATAATTCACAACTCCTTTCTTATTTCACCAACTGATATCCTGTCTTGCAGCAAAGAGGAGCTGCGATACGATAGACATGTTGGAATATACAAGCAAAGACAGGTGCATCAAAGAGATTCATAGAGAAGCACCTTAGGCAATAAGCCCAATCTCGCTTCCTCTTCATCGTCTAATGTCTTCTGTCACTCTGTCCTTTTCATGATGAAAAGGAAAGATTTCACATTTGTGCATGTGCTGTGGAACCCGTTGCAAGTGGTGAACCCATATAGGATTATAGTAGGGTGACCACATTTTCAAACCCCCAAACCGGGAACCTTAAATGTACCACACATTCATACACGTGCACATGTATGCATTTATGCACACACCATAGGTGTTTTCATCAGGCAAAGGTCTGAGCTGCAGTTTCAGATCACTATTTTCGTTCATCATTTTCGTTGCCGGCTACTTCACGAAGAAAAGAGTAAGCCCTCTGGAGGTCTTTAGAAAAGACCGACTTTCTCTTCGGCATGACAGCTAACTTAGTGTACTGACAGATTCTGACAGAGCCACAAGCGTGATAGGGCTTGACAACGACTTGATCGACACACATACAGAAAAATCAGTGTTGAATTCAGACACGTGGTGCATTGTTTGTTTTTTGATTGGGTTAGGTAATAATGAGTGGGACTGAATATGATAAATGTCGATGTAAGTGCTAAAAACAAGTATAATATTATTATTATTTTAATTGGGGTGAAAACCGGGACAATTTGGTAGTGAATGTTGAAAACCGGGACATTTTAGTGTTTTACGGATATTTGTCAGGACTCAGGACACCCATCTTGAAACTGGGACAATCCCGGACAAACTGGGAAGGTCACCGTAGATTATAGGGACATGGCAATCCATATAATATACCATAACTATACTATAAGGACTGTCCAGAACTACTCCAGACAATGCCCAATGCAGGGGGAGTCATCTTTAGTCCAAGATCATGGGAGTCTCACATTTGAGTATTGAATGAATGTCAAGTGTAAGTGAACCCCCTGTTTCAGCCCAGATTCGAACACTACGAGATTTTGGGTTGAGAGTTCTAGGAAGGAGGGGGGACATGTTATCCCCATAGTTGCGACCCACGGCAACTTCATGATAGTTCTGTTTAAGCCGTCGTTGTGTATGAGCGTGATAATGAGCAATGATGTATATGAAATGCGCCACACACCGTGGCGTTATACCATAAGCGTCCGTGAAGCTTAACCCTCTCTCGAACGCGGCCATCAACCGCTGCCCAGACGGAGCTCCACACATCCATACACACCTCGCCGCCGGTGTCCCTTTGTCGTGACGTCGAAGTGTATCCGAAAAGGCACTTTGACGTCACGAAAATAACCTGCATTCGAAGCAGAGAGGAACGTTCACAAACCGGTTGGCAGAGACAGGCAAAAACATAAGATTTAAAAAAAAATTCAAAATGTCTGATAGTAACAGTGACAAAATCGCATAGATTACTGTTGATGATCATATAAGACATATTACCATGTCATTTTTTTATTTATTATTTTGGGTTCACTGCCCCTTTAATTTAATTTAATTTGTCTTAAGTAAAATTGCAGTGCATCATTTCATGTTAGCATACAAGTGAAGCAGTTAGCAAACATGGTAGATTAGCAAACACCTGGGTCATCTCTCTTCACAGCATTTTAACCGACAGAGGTCAATACAGATGGAATGTGGGCAGGTATTACATTTTGATGTGCGTCACATACATTTTCATAATTAGTTATCAGAGCACTCTGGAGACATATTTGACATATATCTCAATGTGAAATACAGACAGAGACTGTCAAGTGTGACCCCCATGACTGATTGGATTGAACAGCTGCCCCCTTAGAAACACAGCAGTAGTGTCTTTGCTACGTTTGCATCAAAAGGCATATAAGTGCCAGTGCTGATTCCTATGTTATTATCATACATTATCAGGAGGTCACTACCTCTTCATTGTAAGTAGCCTTGAGAAATTAATGACAGATAATTGACTGATATGATTAATACGGTAAAGCAATGCATGACCACTTTGAGCTGTAAAAACATAGATACATAGTATTGTGCTGAACTATCCAGATGGGAAAGCATATTTGAATGAAAACATATATTGAAAAAAATATATATAGATAGATATATATATATATATATATATATATTGGAATGCAGAAAAGGTTGATAATTCAGGGGAAATGCTCTTGTACCATAGGCTTCCTACTGATGGCGGGGTTTCAGTGTTTTCTGGTTCTATTCCCTCAGGTTTAAAGGCCGTTTTTCATTAATAGCTTTTCAGGATGAAGACAACAAGAAAGAAAACAAGTCACCTTTTTCCCTTGCTGAAAATACTTGTTTCCATCACTGAAATGTTGTTTGGGTGAAAGTTACCTTGCGAGGCAGCTGGATTCACGAGATCACATTCACGTGAGAATCCATCTTGACGACAGCGAGAGACGACAGCGAGAGGCGACCGTTCGAAAACAACAATGTTAACCTCCTAAAGAGGTTAGCGTAGATGCTGCTATAGCATCTGTTTTATCTGAACTGGAGAGTATTTCTTCATTGAAAGAAGAGCAAAGAATGACACAGAAGGCTTTTCTCGATGGAAGAAATGCCATATGGTCATATGGTTCGTTGATTGGTTGGAGTTAGCGTGTGATAGACGGTGATAGACAGATGGTTCATCCAATCACCTGCCAAGTATTTTTTGAAAGTGCCAGCCCTTTTCCAAACAGCTTCAAAGGACGACTTCCCAGATGGTTCTGTGTAACAAACCATCTGGCGTGTCAGGTTAGGTGAAGGTGGAACCAGGATGAAATTGCTCTGTAATTGGTTCTTTCAGAGAATGTGATTAACAAGGCGATTCTTTGTCATCGTTGTTCTTTTGTTTTTAGTGTCATTGGTTGCAATCTAATTTGCTCAGCATCTATTCAGCATGAGGAAAATATGTCAGTCTATCTCATTCACAGGCCACTTTGTGTCAGGCCCTATTTTCACCAGATATACACCGCCAAGGCCCTTTCTTCTATTCATTTGTTCGTGACCAATAATGAGCTCTAAAATGTTGCTTTCTGTGTCATTATATTGGATTGCGAAGTAGCCTCCTCTTTTCCCTTTTCTCCATCCATGCCTTCATAATACATTTCCGGCTCAGATAAAAAGGATTTCCATTCCATTTCGTGACCCGAGCACTTCCATTGGTAATGAGAAGAAGCATCATCAAAGTAAAACTCATTAATCATTGTTCAAGTTCTTGCGCTGCTCCTCTTAACACAAGTGGAACGACTCCCGACTCCCAGAGTAGAAGGGGGGATCATTTCCATTGTGTGGTTCACCCTTTGTCAAAGGAGGGAATCTCAAAACTCAGTGGTGGAGATCAGGGTGATCTCCGACTGCAGGTCCTGCTGGATCCTCCTGGAGCCGAAGCCGCTGGGGGCCGGCTCCATGCCTAGTCATGCCGGGTTCTTCCCGGTGTCCGATGGGGCGCAGACTGACATGGGCTCCCGGGTGGTGTTGCGGCTGTGGCCCAGGCTGCGCGGGTCGGCACGGGTGCGGCAGGGCAGGCAGAAGTCCCGAAAGCAGCGCTTGAAGTTCTCATCCAGGAAGGCATAGAGCACGGGGTTGAGGCTGCTGTTGGTGTAGCCCAGGGCAATGCACAGGTGCCACACAGCCACCACAAAGGGGTTTCTGTTGTCGATCTCCACCAGGGTCTTCACAATGATGAAGATGTGGATGGGCGTCCAGCAGACGATGAAGGCCGCCACCACCACCAACACCATGCGGGTGATGCGGCGCATGTTGCGGTCCTTCTCCTTGGAGCCTGAGAGCAGACGCACGCTCCGCAGACGCAGGATCATCAGACCGTAGCATATGGTGATCACCATGACGGGCCCCACGAAGGCGAAGATGAACACGCAGATCTTTGTGACCATGTCCCAGTACCAGTCGGGGTCCGGGAACTTCAGCATGCACATGATTTTACCTGGAAGGAGAGGTTGGCTGCAATCAGAGCATGAGCAAGGGAGGTGTGTGTGTGTATGTGTGTGTGGGTGCACAAGCAACACAAGCGAAACATGTCACAAAGATTGGGAGATTACGTTCTAAAGATGTCTTTGTGTGAGGAGGGAAGGGAAGACCAAATAATTGTCATGTAACCATGTACACATGTAAACCATCCACTGAAACAAAAACAAAAACAAAACAGGAACCCATCTTACCACTGTCCGCCACCTTGGTGACGGCCATGACCATGATGGGAACGCCGATGGCCGACGACAGCACCCAGATCAGCACGTTGATGAGCTTGGCCTTGGCCGGCGTTCGGAACCCCAGCGCCCTGACCGGGTGACACACGGCGATGTAGCGGTCCACACTCATCATAGTCAGCGTGAAGATGCTGGTGAACATGTTGTAGTAGTCGATGGCGATGACCACCTTGCACAGCACCTCGCCGAACGGCCACGTGTTCATGAGGTACTTCGCGCTCTGGAAGGGAAGCGTGCTGGTGGCCAAGGCGTCTGCCAGGGCCAGGTTGAAGATGTAGATGTTGGTGGCTGTCTTCAGCTTGGTGTACCTGGGGGGGGGGGCATAATTGTATTTATTATTGATTGCAGCGGGTTTGCAAGAAATATGGACAAGCATGTGCATCATGAAGACGTGTATAGCATTCTATACAGCATTTTAATTGTATACAGCATTTTAATTCTCTGAAATGCAACGCTAGCAGCTGGCACAAAAGTACTTGCATGTGCGTGTGTTCTGGGGACTTCGCAAAAAAACACATTTTGTTTTCTTTTCCATTCATCCATAACGATTATTTCAGCTCAATAATTTCCCACGGAATGTTCTAGAACTATTAGAGGAGACGTTAGCTGATGTATTGATTTTATTGCAGGCCATATTTCACGACGACAAAATGGTCCCTGGGGTCTTTTAAGAGTCCACATGTGTACTGCCTTAACCAAGGGCAGGATTGTAGCAATAGTAGTAATGCCCCAGGCACAACTCAAGCATTCACTAAGGTACTACGATACCGGCAAAACACACACATGCATGACTACAGTACCTCTGCCTCTAAGCATACATTTGTGCAGCTATATGCAACAGAGCTTTTGTCACTTGGTTTGCATATGGTTGCCTGCTAGATGCAGAGTCGCTTTCTGCTAAAACTTGTGTGAAATAGTACCTTTATCTCACTCATGCTGTTATTATACAATTCTGATTGTTGTTTAGCGATCTCTACTGTAAAACCGCTAACTGTATTAGCGATCTGTATTGTACTGTATTTGTCTTGTCACCGTGTCGGAGCTGCTTCTACATCAAACAAGATAAGCATGGACTCCTGTTGCACTTGTTCCTGTGCCTCCCTCGTAGAAAAGATAGCTCTCCTAGAGAGACATATCTGTCGGCTAGAGGAGGAAAAGACCATAGGCAAGACAGATTCTCCAGAGAGCATAGGGAAGAGACCTGCCAGGCGGTCTTGTAGAGTTAGCGTTAGCACTAGCATTAGCTCCCCCCAGGGCACCCTTTAGGCAGTGCGAAGGCAGGCAGTACTCCTCGCAAGTCTTTTTCAGAGGTGAAAATGCTAGTCATAGGTGATTCTGTTACACGTAAAGTTAGATTACAGATGCCAGCTAATGTTATTTGCTTACCAGGGGCCAGGGCTCCTGACATCAAAGCTAATCTTAGGGTGCTGGCATGCAGTAAGAACACACACAGAGTTAGATTAGACGCACCCAACACCGACTAGTTTTGACAACATTGTAATTCATGTCGGCACCAACGATAAGGATGAGACAATCAGAAGTCACAAAAAGCAACAGTTATGCTGTGTGATTTCGTCAGAAAGATGTGTCGGCATCGATTAATTCTCTCTGGCCCTTTACCTGTCAGGGGTAATAACGAGCGACATAGCAGATTAATGTCCCTGAATCATTGGCTGGCAAGCTACCCCTGGTTAAAATCTTGATTAGGATCTTGCAGGATCCTGCTTGCTTGTTCTTTCCAGGAACCTTAAAAATCTTGTAGGATCCCTGAAGATCTTGATAGGGTCCTTAAAGATCTTTAAAGTCCTTAATAGGATCTTTAAAGATTTTAAAGGATCTTTAAAGTCCTTAATATGATCCTTAAAGATCGTAAAGGATCTTTATAGGTCTTGATAGGATCTTTATAGGTCTTGATAGGATCCTTAAAGATCTTAAATGATCTGTATAGGTCTTGATAGGATCTTTAAAGGTCTTGATAGGATCTTTAAAGAGCCTAATATGATCTTTAAAGATCTTAACAGGATCTTATCAGAATCTTTAAAGATCTTGATGGGATCTTCACTGAATCTTTAAGGATCTTGATGGGATCTTAACAGGATGGCTAAAGATCTTAAAGATCAAGTAACCTGTAACAAACAGCCTTAGACAAGTTTGTTTATTTACATACAATATTATTCAATTGCCACGGTGCTATTGAATGGTCACAGAGCTCATGTGGGATTTGAACTACCAAACTTGTGGTTACAAGCTTTATGCCCTAACCCCTACACAACCATTTCTCCTGATCAGCATGAGACATAATGGCGTTGATCATTTTGAGAGCAGCAGGCCATGTTGAGAGTTATTGCACTCAGGTTTATTCTATTATAATAATAGAACACTTCTATGAACACTGCTACTATTCTATGAGGATCCGGCACAGAATTGAATTTTTTAAATAGAATAATGGATGTAGAATAGTTTTTGGAGAAGTCAGTATTTTGAATCAGCATCTTTCCCCAATCTCCTATGCATCATGGTCATTTTATTATTTGTACAGTAAAATTATTGCATAGGACATTTAAATATCTCACCAGGATCTTACAAGACCTTGGTGGGATCTTTAAAGACCTTCAGGTAATCTGGTGCTGATCAAGAGTAACCGTGGTGTAATGGATAATTCATTTAGCTTCTAACCACAAGGTTGGGGGTTCAAATCCCACCTATTCCATGTGAAATGGGCAACCATGCAACAAAGTAGCAGTTGCAACCTGCTATACATACAGGTATATCCGAATGGTAATACTCTGTGTAAATACAATTATACGGTTTGCCTTAAGGATCATAAGCTACACCGTACAATTTTTAAGGATCCTGGTAAGATTCAAGATCCTATCAAGATCTGTAAAGGTCTGATTAAGATATGTAAAGATCATATCAGGATACTCCCAAGATCTTATTAAGATCTTTAAAAAGAACTATTAAGGATCTTTGAAGATCCAAAAAAAATTATGTAGGGATCCTATCAAGATCTTTAAAGATCCTATCAAGATCTATAAAGATGCTATCAAGATCTATAAAGATCCTAAAACGATCTTTAAGGATGCTGTTAAGTAAAGATCATAAAAAGATATTTAAAGATCCTATTAAGAAATGTAAAGATCTTTAGGGATCCTATAAATAACTTTAAAGATCCTTTTAAGATCCTATCAAGATCTTTAAAGATCGTCTTAAGAAATGTAAAGATCCTAATAAGATATCTGGGGATCCTATCAAGAACTTTAAAGATTCTAAAAACATCTTTAGGGATCCTATCAAGATATTTATTTATTTTATTTAAAGATCCTAAACAAGATCCTGTATCTTGGTAAGATTTGACTAGGATCCTGAATCTTAACAGGATATTTGAGAGAGATCCTATCGATAGCCAGGATCTTGCTCCTAATTAGGATCCTAGGTGGATCTTTAAAGATCCTACAGGATACTGTGAAAGATTTTTACCAGGGTACCCCACACAACTATGCTTCATCACATGTATCTCGAGAATCAAAAAAAGGTGGTGGATGGCTTCTGCTCCTCAGTTAGCATAGGTGGGGTTTCTTCGTCTGGTGGTAGCATTGTAGATTATTTCTTCTTAGCTATAGTTTACTGCCCACCGGGCCCATATACACTGTTCCTGGATGAGTTCTCAGCTGATCTTGTTATGCATTCTGACAATGTTTTGGTCATTGGTGATTTCAACATTTATGTGAATAATCTGATTCACTCACAAAGGCTTTTCTGTCTATTACAGACACACTTATCTTCAAACAGCTTGTCCAGCACCCTACCCACAGTGGTGGTAACATGCTGGATCTTGTCTTGACCCGTGGTGTAAAAATTTAAGACTTGGTTGTCTCACCTTATACCTCACCTTTATCTGACCATTTTCTGCTCACTTTCTAGGTGGTGGTATCTTGCCCCCGCAACTACTACAGCCATGGCAGATAAGTTACCCCTGTCACTTGCTCCTCTCTCTGACTATAGGGGCTCCGGGTATAGTCTCACTGATGACTTCAACACTGCCTTATTGGCAGCCATCGATTCTGCTGCTCCTCTTATTGTTAAAAAGCGAACGACAAAAAGACCAATGAAGACACTCGCTCCCTCAAACAAAGCTGCAGAAAACTACAATGCAAATGGTGCTCAACTAAACATGAAGTCTATCATCTTGCATGGCACGACAGCCTGCTCAGCTACAAAACCGTATTAACTACTTCTAGAAACACCTACTTCTCCAGTTAACTCATTAACTTAAACAAAAACAACCCTAAGTTTCTCTTTGACACTGTCAAAAGTGGGCTCCTCCCTCTCAGCAAGCAACCTGGAATTCTTCAAACACAAAATCGAATCAATTAGAAAAGAAATTGATGGTTCCTCTACTCTTCATCTTGAACATCCTACAAGCACGGCACCATGTGTCCCCCCTGAAGCAACCCTTCTGCAGTTCAGCACAATCTCCTTGGATGAACTTGCTAAACTAACACAGGCATCCAAACCCACTACCTGTATGCTGGACCCTCTCCCTACCAAGGTTCTTAAAGAACTCTTCCCAACGGTTGGACCTGCTGTGCTTAATATCATGAACCTGTCCCTGTCTGGAACAGTTCCCTCTACTTTTAAGACTGCTGTGATAAAACCTCTACTTAAGAAGCCTGGCCTAGACCCTGAAGTACTCAGCAGCTATCGGCCCATCTCAAAACTTCCTTTCTTTTACTGGAAAGAATTGTAGCTAACCAAACCATCAATCACCTGATGACAAATAACTTATTTGAACCCTTTCAGTCTGGTTTTAGGACCTTCTGACCACTGAAACTGCTGTGAGCAGAGTTGTAAACAACACAATTGACCATAGCATTCTTTGTGATCTGTCTCGAACACTATGTTGGCATCAAAGGCTCAGCTCTTCTCTGGTTTAGATCTTATCTCACAAATGAAACGCAATTTGTTCTTTGTGAAGATGAAAAACCAAAACACTACAACATAAGCTTTGGTGTTCCCCAAGGGTTGGTCCTTGGTCTACTGCTCTTTGCAATCTACATGCTTCCTCTTGGCGATATTATTTGCAGCTACGGAATTAACTTTCATTGTTATGCTGACTACACATTCCTATTGAATCAAACGACTCCTCCCAGCTCCAGGAGGTTGAAGGTTCTGTGGTGCCCTCAGGTGATCAGGGAGATCGTTCCAGGTGAGGTGCGGCTGAACAGAAGGCCTGATCCCCTATGTTGTGGAGCTTGGTCCTGGGGACACGGAGAAGCAGGCTGTTGGTTGATCTTAAGGTGCGGGTGGAGGGGGGGGGCATTTCCATGGATGCACTGATGGGTCAGGAGAAGTATTTTGAAATCAATCCTGAAGAAGACGGGGAGCCAGTGCAGTGAGTGTAGGATGGGCGTGATGTGGTCATATTTTCATACTCTCATCAGGATCCTGGCAGTGCTGTTTTGAATATACTGGAGTTTCTTGAGACTCTTGCCTGGGATCCCGATGAAAAGTGCATTGCAGTAGTCTAGCCTTGAGGAGATAAAAGGTGTGGACAAGTTTCTCTGCATCTAACACGTTTAGGGTGGGACAGAGTTTGTTAATGTTCTTGACGTGGTAGAAGGAGGTTTTTCACAGATGTTTGATATGGGCATTGTAGGTCAAATGGGAGTCGAACCAGCCCAGACCTTCTCCCTCTCCATTGATGGCTCCAATGTCACCCCCTCCACCCAGGTCCACAACCTCGGAATCATCCTTGACCCCACCCGCTCTTTCCTACCCCATGCCAACCACGTTACAAAAACTGCCTTCTTTCACCTCAGAAACATTGCACGACTCCGGCCCTCCCTTTCCTCTTCCACCACCAAAATACTAATTCATGCCCTCATAACCTTCAGACCTCCATGGTTGTTTTTGTAAGACCTCACACACACCAACAATATCATAAACAAGCATACAAAGCAAGCAAAAGGGATGCAAACAAAAGGGATTGCTTTAATTGGCCTCAGGCAGCACCATAGCAGCAAACAGTGATTGTACACCATCTTTAAAAACACAATACAGCACAACAACCACAGCTTCCAGTGGGGCTGCTCTCATACATTATTATAACACCTCAGGTTTCCACTAATTTGGACACTCTTGACTCACACTTAGAGTGGACTTAAACTTGTCATTGTATTTCACATGCCTGTCACACTATGAAATGGTGTGATAAAGTGTGACCTATTAATTTCACAGCTATGCTAAGAGTGTGACAGCTACTTTTTCAAATTGCTCATTTGGTGATCCTGCAGAGAAATAATTGGTCTTCCTCATTGTGGAAGTAAATTCCCCACTACCACCTAAGCCCTAATTTTGCTTAAACCCATTGAATCTGACAGCTCTTATGTAATGCATTTACGAAATATTCAATTTCCAGCAATCAAAATGCTTTTCTTTGGTAGAATCACAAATGTATGTCATATCCCTACCAATACATTAATGTTCACAGCTACAATGGGCTCTTTTAAAGTTGAATTGTCAATATCATCCTTTAATGCACCATGAGACATACAAATATTATTATTCATTCTATATGCAATAAGAGCATAAAACATATGTTCATATAAAGATACAGAATCAAAAATAGACAATAGTGTAGGATCTCTTCCGAGTTTTGCACCTCCATCCCTTAGAGGCGTGTTTGTCTTTCCCAGAGACGTTTGTTCCATTGACAGATTCATATTTGAGCTGCAGTTCTAAAGGAAAATGCCCCCCCACCTTCGTATTGATCTGAGCTCAGGTGGCGGATGTAGATGAACCGCTAACTAAACTGCACCTCTTCCCATGTCCCCTTCAGTTACGAAGATGCTGACAGCGAAGATTCACAGTATGGTAGTCTTCTTAATATTTGGAAGTGGGTACATAGGTAGAGTAAACCAGGATATGTATGCAGTGGAGGGCTGTGGACAGAAATAGAGAAAATTGCCTCTTCGCTTTGTCACCTCCCCCCCCCCCCC
>OMKN01048333.1:12961-25796 GCA_900302345.1 Melanonus zugmayeri | reverse complement strand
GTAGGACAAGACAAAATAGAAGCCCTATGCTGTTTAATATTAGGTACATGACATGAAATGGCATTCGCAGTTGATGCTGTAGGAGGGTCCTATTACTTGAAAGCCACAGGCTGAATTCCCAACAGCCTATTAGTTTATTCCTGACAAATTGTCCTTGCAGTAATGTCTGTGCCAACATGTGGGGATCATTACCACAGTCAGCACAACGGTATGGCGCCAAGCATTTACAAAGGCAGCAGAGGAGCGAGGCGGCACTCACAGGCAAGAGGTCAGAGAAGTCATTGTCTTTCACCGCCCACTTTCCCTTCCTCTTGTGTCCTGCTCCTTCCTCCCCCTCCTCTACAGCTGCTTCTTCCTCCATCGCCACGGCATCTGCAGCACCTCCCGCTGCTCGGCTGTCCGTGTCCGCAGATGCCGCCGCACTGCTAGCGTAGCGGGCCTCCTCCGCCTCTCTCAGCTGGGGTACCAGCATGCCAGCGTCCAGCGCCAGGCACTGAGACAAGGTGGCTGCAATGGCGCCGAGCATCTGGGCCTGGCGGGTAGCGGGCAGGCTGCTCTTCAGGTTCCACATGGCCCCTGGGAGGTTGAAGAGGAGGAGAGCGAGCGCCGGATGGACGTTCATGTTTCACAACATTTCAAACACTAACAAGCTTGCAAGGAGAAGACATTTGTATTGCAATTGTTGAACCTAAAAAGAAACATAAGTAACTTTATCACCTGCGGCCAGTGTCCTCAGGTGATTGTGGGCCATGCCTGGGGAGGACGACTGGAGCACATTCTCCAGTGTGGCCAGCGCTGCAACGTTAATGCTACACAGCAGCTCTGGATTGTCCTCAGTCACAGTGTGTAAACAGTGGGCTGCGTACACCACAAACAGCAGTGCGTGTTAATGCATCTCCAATCCCATACCTGTGGAGTTTTTGCCATTATAAGAGTCCAGACATACACAGATATTCGTCAGTGAGTCCTACCAGCAGATATGGCCAGCTCCACATTGTGTGTGTGCGTCTCCAGACACTGGAGAACGACGTCCAGAAGGCCAGCTTTGTTGAACACAGACAGCGCCTGGTTGCTGCTCTCACTGACAACACAATCAACACAGGTTACATGTAACGCAAGGCAATGAACACACACAGTGAGACTGCTGTTATTTCTCAGTTCATCATGAGTGAGGATCAGGGTTACAAAAAAATTAAATTCAAATAACAGCTCAATGAGCTGCCACTAGCTGCAAATATTCTGCCTAGAAATGAATGCATATACAAATGGGGTGATGTTATTGCCCTGCAAACTTTTGTCTTACCATAGATTCCACAGTAAATTGACTGCCTCGTTGGCAACATCTTCGACTGTGTTTTTCTGATCCGTCATTGACAGAGTGCTGGCCTCGAAACCAGCACAACACTACAAACAGCAACAAAACAAGTACATGGGTTTACCTGCAAAGTGACTAAATGTTATTTGCTCATTTATCTCAGGACGATCAAGAGAAAGACTAAAATCAAGGAGGCTCATCTCGGAAATACTAACTGTGAAATGCATTACACAGTATTTCCAAGGAAACCTCCTTGACCATAGGCTGATGAGATGATCCTGAAAGGACTATCTCATCAGTGGATGAGACAGTGGAGGTGGAGCCCCACCTCTCTGAGGAGTGACGTCAGAGGAGTTAGGATGTCCTTCTTCACCATGTCCTCACAGACCTCAGGACCTCCACATGCACTGAGATTCCTGTCCAATGAAGAGAGAACAATCACACAATCACAATTACTAAATTCAAAGAGAGAGAGAGTGTGTGTGTGTGTGTGTGTGTGTGTGTGTGAGAAAAACTGCAGCATCAAACAGAGGGCTGCAGATGCTGCTTTTTTATTCATCGTCATCTTTATTTTCGGTTGCAACAGCTGCTGTACTAATACAATATTATAATGTAACACTTATTACACATGCTTTCTTTTTTTTCATAATACTACTAATATCATCACAGGATGTTCCAGTTGAAATAATACAACAGCAGTTTTTAATTGTTAGCATTCAACTGTTAACGGCGGTCTGGTCAACGAGTTGATTAGACAAAATCCAATATAAGGTTACGTATATGAAAAAGCTTGTCATGGATTGCTCAGGTTGCATCATATTTCTTAGATATTCTACATAGAATATATATGCGTGTGTGTGTGTGTGTTAACAAATGTATTAATTTGCGTATTATGCAGACAGTGAATGAGTAGAAAGTTGACATCAGTATGTTAACGAAATGTGCATATAGCTGTGCTTTGTCACAGCTATCTAAACTAATGATATGGCTTAATTTAGGATCACTGGAACCATGAATGATTTTGTAAATTTTTGTAAAACTTCAGCTTCAGAAGAACTATTTAGTCATTTAGTAGACGCTTTTATCCAAAGTGGCTAATAGTTGTTATTTAGAAACATGTAATTCATGACCAGGCAGGGTTAGGTACCTTGCTCAAGGATGCCTACAGGTAGACCACCGACAATGAGGCTTGAACCCAGAACATTTCGATTGGGGGTCACACCCTAGACACGAGACTATCTTGACCCCACAAATAGCCCACTTGTCAAATCCTGCACTTAAAAATAAATAAATCATATGAAATCATGTTATATATTATAACTAAAAGATACACTAGATTAATCTTACCACAATCGACCAGACTTCACTTGTTCTGTTTGTGTGTAGTCCGAAATGTGCTGGTGTTTACATGCACCATGCATAACAGTTTTGCTCAGTATGAATCCATTATGGTATATTGCACCATTTGTGCCATCCATGGTTAATCATCATATGTACCCTTTAGTCCACCTTTCTCTGATTCTACAATCTACGGTAGTGTGTGCTCCTTGTCATCTGTGTTCATCTCATTGCATTAGTGTAAGTATACTGGGTGATAAATTATCGAGTGGCTGACCTGAGGGCCCCGGCAGCAGTCTCCCTGACAGCCAGGCTGCAGTCTAGCAACATGGGCCCCAGGCGCTTCACCACATCCCTCTGGAGGAAGTTGGGGATAGTCTGGCTCTGTTGCACCACCCGGGATATGCTGGCACATGCAAATTCTCGCACATCTGCACTAGGACTCTGCAGCTGCAATGTAAGACGAGGTCATTGTAAAGAATGCCAATACAAATATGAAAGTGAATACTTGCCAAGGAGTCATTTCATAGTATAACATGTATAAAACCAGTTGTGTGAGTGAACCTAAAGCGTGTGTGTGTGGATGTCTGGATGTTTGTGTGTGTGTGTGTGTTTTAGGTTCACTCACACAACTGGTTAACTGTGCTACAGCAAATTCAAGCTATATACTGCTACAATTTCTGATTTGCATTTGACAGAACCGATGACCACCTCGTCCATCCATGGGCTAAAGATCCATGTTTGCAGAGGGGTGAGCCAACAGATGGGCTGTTATTTCATGTCAACTCATGTCATCCATTTAATGAACTACAAGCCTAATGCAAAAAAAATGGATGTTAGATATATAAAGTTCCTACTTTCTCCAGCAACTCCAAAGCTGGGTCCTCATCAGTCTCAGGGTGGTCTTCATCTTCCTCCTCCTTTACAGAACCTGTAGGCAGCCCGACGGAGTTGAACTGCGGACGCCTGAACTTGTTATTCTTACTTTTACCCATGTTAGTTAGACCTGCTGTACAGAACGATCAGTACATTCGGTATGGTTGTAATGTACGTTAGAGTGACAACATTACAGTAGTGGGCTTCGTGGCCATGTGGAAGACTTCGGTCCTCTGCCGTAAATGGTGAGGTGTGCCGGGTTCCAAAACGGCAATGTCGTCGCAAAAGCGTCGGAAAACTAAAAGACGCGTTCGGCTCATGGTGGTTCAGAGCATCCTCGGCCCTCGTGGTCCATGGGGTGTAGGATGTGGTTCACAATTCACAGTAACATTGTCAGAATGGGTTCACAGTGCAACTAAGTAACGTTACATTAAAGTGGTCCAGTCAGTCAACGGTTTATTTTCGTCCTCACAGCGCCATCTAGTGGAATCATGTTATGTCGCCATAAACTATCTAGTGGTTACCATCGCATAATATAGCAAAAATACAATCTCATATTGCAACTAATTTTTCAACTATTTTCACAAAACACTATACAATATGAAGTATGCACCCTTGCATACCTTCTCTAAGGTTAATGTAATAACTCGACACGAACAAAACACGAACATGCTCCTCTTCCTGACTGGCGTCATGAAGGATGAGATGCCCTCCTCCATGGAGTGCAGCAGTTCGCTCAGTATCCTCCTCTCAGCCACTACTTTGACCCGAGTCCAGGTTGTCCGCTACGGGTCTATTTTTGTTCTGGCTCTGGTGCTGCTGCCCCAGTACACTCCCGCATAGACGAGGACACTTCACAGAGTATGGTTCTAATCTAGTCATTGGAGGACATGAGGCTCTTTCTGGTTGAAAGCATCCATTAACCACCAACCATTTAGCAAAGGGTTTGGATCAAAATACATTCTGTGTGTTTAGGTCCATGTCCATCATAGGTCAGGTATCACTATTCATTAGGGTGCATGCATCTACACAACAAACTCAACAATGACCAAAAGACAAAATGCATTTTTGGTTTTAATGCTTAGGTATTTATTTGTAAATAAGCTTTTTTTGTAAATAAGTTTTAAAATAATTATCTAAAATACATTACATCATGAGAAATCAATACATTTGAACTTAATAAAATATATCAAAAGGGCACGTGAGCAGATACGTGACCTTTATGATACCTTCATGATATCTAGACACCAAAGGCAGGTTATTTCTTTTAAAAGGCATTTCTGTTCGTTTGGTAAACTATGACTCTCTGCCATTATCCTTTTCATGTATGCCTATGTAATAGGTAGGTAAAAGGATTTGAGAAGCACATCCACAAGCGATTCCAACATTCATGCAAATGTATTGCTATTGGACGTTCGGCCGCGGTTTGAGAATAAGTTTTCCTGTCTGCAAGAAAAAACACAAAAACAAAATGGTTACAATTAGGAGTGAAACAGACTAGAGTTAGGGGAGTACCTAATGTTCTGAGTACTTACATCATCGCAGGACATGTTGTATTCAGCCAAAACTGTACGACAACGAGCAGCAATACTGGCAGATAGGAAGTTAAAGAAGTGAACAGTACACTGCATTATCTGTGTTCATGTATTAGAGTGTATTATCAAACCATTTGATACTGTAACAACCAAAACTATCCATATGAATAAAGTGCACACGCATACCAGAGCAGAGCAAAATAAAGAGTGCAGAGATGCAAGCTGAATTTAAAGAAGGATACATTGAAGGTGCAACCACCCGCTTGTGTATTCCAGCGAAGAACAGAGCTATTAGTGTGATACAACTGATTGTAAAGAAAGGATGATTCCAAAGTGATGAAAAAAAGGAAACCTGTACAGAAACAAAAAATAACAATATCACAAAATGTAGATGTGTAGTTTTGATTAATTTATTAAAAGCGTTATCAAAGCATCAAGTACAAAGTATTTTAACCACCCATATTTTTTTACATTATTTTTTATGTCTATAAATACAAATATCGGGAGTAAAAAAAAAGAGCTTAACCTTCTGCGTGTCGGGGTCTATTAGCCAGTTCCAAGCCCCCGTAGCCGTACAAACGGAGACCACTATCAAAATCACTGGAAATTAAAAACAACAATGACAATCAGTGCCGGCCTGTCCATCAGGCCACTTAGGGGGCTGCCTAGGGCCCCAGCTTGGTTAGGGGGCTCCCCTCAACCCAGCAAGCGGGCCCCCTAACCAGCCAAATAAATACATTAAATAACCATAATTAGAATAACATTATAATTCCCACCTTCCTCAAGAAGGTGGGAATTATATCAGTGTTATATCACTGTATCACTGTATCAGTGTTTCTCTAGAATCAGCATTTCTCTTAAGCATCTGCATTGTTGAGCAACGTGACATGAATACACTGTTTAACACGATGGTGCTGGGTCAATCGAATAGGAGAGGTATAGAGGGGGGCCCTCCTATAAAATGAAGTCCTTTTGTATTTCTCTAATACCTGAAAATGCCTTTTCCTGCAATCTAGAGATTTTATTTAATACTTAATTGTACCAAGAGAACAGTATCTCTATTTTTGTTGTTGTTGCATAGATAGATAATGTTTGCATAATATTTAGAGCCTCACTGGCCTTGCCATTCTCAGCCTGAATCACAAAATATGTGAGAGAATCTCCTTTAATGAGCTCATTAATGATTTTAAGAACTCATGCAGAGTTAATATCTAAAAAGTGTATACCATAGGGTAATTTACATTTAGGGCCACACAAACCTACGGGCCGGCTCTGACGACGCCATACATCATATTTATTATCTAGTGTAACATAATATATAATATAATATAGCTAGTCTAAAGTTTAAAGTGTGGCAGGTCATAGTTTCCTACAGAGAAAACTATCTGATAAACAAATCAGCGTTTGAAAGGCTTAACTGAGAATGATAAACAGTACTTGTATAATGTTAATATAGTATTAATATGATAAATATGGGTTCACCCGACATTCTGTCCAAATAAACATTAATCTAGATGTTTTTGGAAAGCATTTTAAAGGGAAAACGACTCACTTCGCCACCGGCCTGTTGCAGGCTGCAGACAGGAGACGTACTCTGTCAGTCTTCTCTCAAAGGCCTTCAAGTCTGTGGACGCAAACAACAGGACAGGAACATTACAACATGTTCATCTTCGTTAAGATGCTGAATGTATGTGTTAGGCCTATGTGTTATCGTGATTTGTTAGAACATAAATTAACAATCGTATGCTTCAGGAGGACCACAAAGGAGTAGAAAGTAATGTAGGACATTGCGCAACCACACAGCTCATTACTCAGGATTATTGAAATCCCTGCACGCAGTTTTGATGTACACTTAGATCACTGCAAACGACTGCGTTTCAAACATCCCAAGCTACACATTGGTACAGATATAGGTGTTAGATCATAGATTATAGAAGTCCAGAGGACATGAGATCTATGATGTAGCAGCAGGCTAACAAGAGAGCTAACTGGCCTTAACACACATACCGGCATACGCATTTCTTTTAACCTATATATATATATATGTATATATATATTGAGTATTTTTTCACACTGATGTGGGCATATTAAGATGCTTCCGCTAAGGTTGATGTAAGGTAAATAGTTCGCTTGCCATGGTTGTTACCTTCGGCCTGCTCCAGGGAGTTCATGCTGTTTGGTCCACAACCTTTCTCTGGGGCAGTACTGCGCATGCGCGATAAACCAACGGAGGACTGGGAGGCCAGAAAGTACAGTAGGTTATGGAAAATATAAATGCATAAAACAAAATATTTGTACAGTGTAACGCAGTACTTATAAAATAACGGTACGCAATAAAAAGATAAAAGCACAATGTAATGTAACACATATAAAAGAAGGCACATAAGATGACTGGTGAGGTCCCCAACATGTGTATGGTACGGAAGCCCTAAGCGGTCATACATTCATACATTTTATTTCCTCCGTAATTTCATTTGTTTATTCGAGATCTCGAGTTATTTATGTCATTATCTCGAAATAACAAATGTTGTTTTCCCGAGATAACGGGATATCGTTTTGTTTTCTCGAGATCTCGAATAACACGAAAACAAATGAAATTAACTCGCTATCACGGGAAAACGGAGGAAATTTGTATGAATGTATGACCGCTTAGGGCTTCCGTAGTATGGGCTCCCTTCCAGATACTACTATAGTTTTTGCATTCCCATGCTTCCTTCTACAGTCTGCTACACATGCCCTCGTCCAATCAACCAACTATCCTTTGAGTAGCCTATGAAAGAACCACATTTACACATTTTATTTAATGTTTTTATTTAATGTTGTTTTTTTATTCACGCAAACTGCTCAACTATTTTTGGAGATGCACATAACAATCAAAAGCACAACATGGACAGGTTGTTTCCAATTAGGCCCATATGTCATAATATATCAACAACAGTTAATCTAATACATCTAATACTGAGTGTAGCACATTTAGTTGTTTTTGGGTGTGAACTTGTTCATCAATTTTAAGTTGAACTTTTCCCAGATAATTGTGTCCACCTCCTCATTTGGTATGTCTCTTATGTCTACCAGATCTACACCGTCATCTGGCCTAAAGGTGACTTCACTGTAAGTCCAGCCGACCAGGGCTCGGAACCCCGTGGGTGTTTGCAGAGAGGACATTGACTTTGAGGTGAAAAGTGACGTTGGATCCGTCTGTAGCATGTGGTTAACATCGGTGAAGTAATCTATTTCACGGGGCACCAAAGAGAAGCAATAGATCTGCTGGGTTTGTTTCTTACTTACAAGACTTGATTGAGCAAAGTCTGGATTCAGAATCTCTGGCTTCCGGCCGGTCTTCTCCAAGACCCAGACCTCCTCCTGGTGTATAAGGCGGTACACACCAGCGGCTTGGGGCTGATCCTTTCCAGAAACCAGCTCGATGGGCTCCCACAGTTGATAAGACACCCCGAAGCTCACATCTACGATGTACGGCTTGCCATCGATGGTCACCATGTTGATGAGATGTGAGTCTGGGGCACAGGAAGAGTCACTGTTGATGAGAACTCTGGCGCCCAGGATGACAGAGTCATAGCCCAATTCTTTCAGTGCCCATGCAAACAGGTAGTTGCTCTCCATGCACCAGCCGCCACGTTGGCCTCTCACAATCTTGTTGAAAGTGGACTCCAGGTCCAAGGCGATCTTCTCGCCACAGTGAAGGCTCAGATTTTCAAACGGGATCGTCATCACAAAGTTTTTGTGGATTGCTGTGAGTGTTGCCAGGTCTGGCTTCTCGAATGGCCCGCAGAATCCAATCCTTTTAAAGTACTCCTCCAAATTCATCTTGTCCTGAGAGATTACACACAGGTTATATATTATTTATTAGGTTATATATGGTTATATATTGCAATGTGTCATCATTGTGTTGCCCTGGTTATAGGACAAAACATAAAAAAGGAATATAGGGATTACATTCTTTGCTGTACAAGAACAAAAAAACATGAAATTGAGAGGTTTTGAGACATTTTTTCACACTAATCATTAAAGACCCTCCTTTGCTAGAATACAGAAGAATATAGAGGATATATATATATATAAATAATATATATATAACCACTATATATAACCACTATATATAAGCCCACTGACTTACAGGAATCACAGTAATACAAATATTTCAGTTGATAACCTAAATGTAATTAAGGTGATCAAAATGATCTACCATTCTTTTTTGGTATTCCATACAGGAGGATTCAGGAGGAAGAGGAAACAAGAGATCAGTAGTCACTGTAGTAGTGCTGCAAGTCTTGATAGTAGGACGTCTTCATGGTATAATGAAGGCAAGGCAAGTACAATATATCAACCTTTAACCACAAAGGCCATTGTGCACAGAGTTGTACAGGCAGGGATCACATTACATTACACGTTACGATCACTAGAAGAATTTTTATAGGGGACACTGACCCTGAGAACAGTCAAATCCCACTGTTTCCAATGTTATCACGCGTATTATCATATCTTATACCATGGCCTGGGTCAATACTCGATTCTGATTGGCTGGAGTTGGGTGTTGATTAACTTTTGATAACTCATAACATAGGAACAGTTAACAAGACAGAGCCCCTTCAAAATACCAAACAATAAAAAAAGGTTAGGGTTTTTAAAATGTTCACTATAATAGTTTTTCTATTTCTTTATTTTTTTTGTGAGTGAGAAATGTGCATTCTCCTGGTCGACAGTAGGTGGCAGTAATACATCGTAAGGTGTTTAGGTACCGAAGAAAAGGAAAAGAAGAAGAAGTAACGTTCATACGTTGTTTACCGTCGGTAACGAACCACATACTTGTCATGAAACCTATATAAATATAATATAAACACATTGACTTGTTCTCTATGATTCATGCATTCCCATTCGTTCATTTGTTTTTCAGATGACAACAATGACAAGCAAACCAAAAGACACATGTTTGATCACAGGAGGAAGTGGGTATTTCGGTTATCGGTAAGCAATGGCTCATTGAATGTAGGCCTACATATATAATAATAATAATAATAATAACAACAATAATAATAACAGGAAGAAGAAGAATTAGAATTGTTTTAGGGGCGGTCACTACTGTAATGTCGAGTATGGCCACTAGAGGGCGCCATCGCACTGGTTATTAGGCGTAATAGCTTTTTTTGAAAGCAGGTTGAGCCTTTGACAACAGTGGTGTCCTCTAAAAAGTTTATTTCGTCCACAAAAAAACCAAGTAATTTGCTTCGTTTAATTGTATGTGTTAGAAAGGTTGATGGTTTGTAATTAAGTGTTGTGTTGTTACCTGTGGTACGAAGTGCCTGTAGAGTGCAGACTGCAGGACCGCTCCAGTTATTGCCTACAGCCACAGCAGCCTAATTATGTGAACCCAGTAGGCCTACAGGGCCTAGTTTATAAATGTCCTTGTTAGAAATGTCATCAGTGTCAATTAATGCTGCTACATCAATTAATAAATTACATTTGTTTATAATATTGTCATCTACAGGGAACTATTATACAGTACTGCTGATAACTTAACAAATAATGATTTATCCTGTAATTGTCACCCCCATATGCATGATTACTGTTCTGTTATGTCTTGTATCATAGTATTTGGTTTCAATACTCTTGGAGTAACCCCTGTTCCCTTTCTCTGCAGCCTGGCCTGCTCACTTCATGCAAAAGGGGCCACAGTCATTCTGTTTGACGTAATGCCGGTGTGTGGAGAGCTCCCGGATGGCATCGTGTTCCTCGAGGGAGACATACGGGAATACTCCCACGTGGAGCGTGCCGTCTCCGGCGTGGACTGCGTGTTCCACGTCGCCTCTTACGGCATGTCGGGCCGGGAGCAGCTGAACCGGGGGCTGATCGAGGAGGTGAACGTCCAGGGCACCGAGAACATCCTGAAGGCCTGCGTGGAGAAGGGCGTCCCCAAGCTTGTCTACACCAGCACCTTCAACGTGGTGTTTGGGGGTCAGGTAATTGAGAACGGGGATGAGAGCCTCCCCTACCTGCCCCTCCAACGCCACCCGGACCATTACTCCAGAACCAAGTCGATGGCCGAGATGGCCGTGATGCGGGCCAACGGGACGACACTCAAGGACAACGCCGGGGTGTTGCACACCTGCGCCCTCCGTCCCGCCGGCATCTACGGCCCCGGGGAGCAGAGGCACCTGCCCAGGGTCGTCCGCTACATAGAGAAGGGCATCTTCCGGTTCGTCTACGGGGACCCCGGCAGCCGGGTGGAGTTTGTCCACGTCGACAACCTGGTGTTGGCACATGAACTGGCGGCGGAGGCCCTGGCCCCCGAGAGAGAGCCCAGCTCGGCGGGTCAAGCCTACTTCATCTCTGACGGCCGGCCGGTCAACAACTTTGAGTTCTTCCGGCCTCTGGTGGAGGGCTTGGGCTACCCGTTCCCCGTGCTGCGCCTGCCCCTCTCGCTGGTGTACTTCCTGGCGTTCCTCACGGAGATGATCCACCACCTCGTCGGCCCCCTCTACAACTTCCAGCCCCTGTTGACGCGCACGGAGGTGTACAAAACAGGCGTGACCCATTACTTCAGCATGGCCAAGGCCAAGGCGGAGCTGGGTTACGAGCCTCGGGAGCACGGCCTGGACGAGGTCGTCCAGTGGTTCAGAAGTAGAGGCCACGGGAGGAAAGCCAGCCGCTCGGCCCTCACGCGGCGACTGCTGGACGCCCTTCTTGTTTGTGGATTTGTCGCTCTGGCTCTGTCTTACCTCCCAGGCGTCGGTGGCTAAGCGAGAGCCCCTTGTCCCGACACCATAGTCATGAATAGATTGTCTTTAGGATTTATGGAAACATTCGTTTTGAATATCTAAAGAGGCAAAGTGTTCATTGCCGGGGTTGTTTTTAGTTTTTAGTTTAGTTTTTAGTTTTTAGTTTAGTTTTTAGTTTTTAACAGCAACTGGTCAGGTACCAACCAACTTGGATTAATGGAATGTAACTGATTTAATTAATTATTTATAACTACTCAAAATCTCATGTTAAAATACCATACCATTACCGTTACCACAACATAATTGTCTTATGTTTCAGTGATGAAGCCAGTACCCAGTGTGTTTATTGTTTTCTGACGACTAACGTTCCCAAATTGTAATACATATTTTTGCAATGAAAATGTATACCACACTTGAATTCTTAATAGTTAATAGTATCTTAATATGATACAAAATCCCAAATAATATTGATCCTATTCCCCATCACAGCCTTGCTTATATTATTATCATTATAATCCATAACATGGATAAATTATTTTATTTGTCAGAAGATATGTTTTAAATATATTGCTATTATGACTTGGACATAGGATATGTTTAAATGTTTTAAATGAGGGTAAGGAATTATCACAATATTTAGCCTTGCAAATATCAATGACTTGACTTCATACTGTATTCTATCTGTAATGCCAATTGACTGGGGCTTTTTTTTGTAAAAAAGCCTAACCCTAACCTAACCCCTAACCCTAATAAATGAAAGGATGGGAGATGATGTGCCAGTGCAACCAGAGTTACCTGAACTATCAAGAACTGAACTACAACACAAAATCCTAACCCTGCACCTTCAGGCTCTGCCTGAGACGTCCTCTCCTCCCGGGACTCTCATCTCTCCTCCCTCCCGAGACTCTCATCTCTCCTCCCTCCCGGGACTCTCATCTCTCCTCCTGGGACTCTCATCTCTCCTCCTGGGACTCTCATCTCTCCTCCTGGGACTCTCCTCTCTTCTCCCTCCTGGGACTCTCCTCCCTGACTCTTCT
>OMKN01048156.1:3661-14155 GCA_900302345.1 Melanonus zugmayeri | reverse complement strand
AAAACAAACAGGCTGAAATTAATAAAGAAATTAAGCTTCAGTAGCGCTGCCGAGCCAATTAGTTGAATGTCAGAGAACTGTTAATTGGAGAGCGAGGAGCTGTGCGGGTGTTGTGTGCGAGTGTGTAAGCCCACTGTTTAAAAAGAGGGGGCTACGTTTTCTCCCTTGCACCCCCCCCCCACCCAACCTGGCCTGTGTAAGGGAAGGGGGGGGGGGGGGTGGATTAAAGGCCTCAAGACAGCAGTAATTACATTATCAGAGCTGAGCCGGAGGATTAGCTCAATCGCTCCAGTCAAGACAGCCATTCCATTGTCACGCCGCTGGAAAAGAAAATGTTGTCCCCCATGCATCCAGAGCACCGGGACTTTGCTGTCGCAGCCTATCTCCCAGGGAGCAGGGAGCGGGGAGCGGGGAGGTGGAGGGAGGGAAACTAAACAAAACAGGCAAACACAAAAGCCGAGGGTGGGGGGATAATGAGCATCTTATTAAAAAGGCAGGAGATGCAGGTGAGAGATCAGGCCGGCTACAGCCTCCACCCTCTTGGCTCAGGGCTCTGATCCATGTCTACGGAGACATCTCCAGTGGCTACTCCTGGTATGTTTCTGCTTCCTATGCACAGGGTTTGGCAGCTGTAAAGGGACTGGGACGTTTTTTTTCCTCTCTTTTTTTGACAAAGATCAGACATGAATGGAAGTTTGGATCACGGCCCTCTCTTGGAATAATTGTGATTTAAATAAATAGCCGATATGAAATATTAACATCCTGGTGTGACTCTATCCTGCACGTTTAATTACAAAGTCTGGCAGGAACAGTGATACGAGGAAGCATTATTGTGACGTGTACCTGCCCAGCCAGCTCAAGGCGCTTGTTGCCGTAGTAATCCCTGTCGTCCACCTTGTTTTCCCCTTGAGCCAGAATGACCCTGCGTACCATCACCGCCAGGTACACACACTTGGCCCGGAAGTTAAACTCTTTTACCTTGAGGATCATTTAAAACAAGAGTGGAGATGTTAACAAGTTTTACAACAAAAAACTAAACTAAAAATAATAACAGAATACAATATGATTTACTTTTAAATATTCAAGAAATGATTTCAACACCAGTTCAAAAGCCCAATACACAGGAATATAATAAACATGAATATGTATGCATGCAAATTAATTTGCACATGCAAAGATGCCAGCAAGGTACAAAGTGTGATTGATGCTAAATGCAAGACGAAGATGAGGAAGACTCACCGGTACATGTGTAAGGATGAGGGCGGCCAACAGCTCCCGAGCCTCCTCCATCTTGGTTTTCTTGGGCCCGCCCCAAATGCGCTGTCGCCTCACCTTGTTGCCGAGGTACTTCAGGGCCTGGGGAACAAGACAGCAGGGTTTCCCATCGCCGTCTATAGGCGAGGCACAGCACCTCCGCTAAATGACCGACCGCCTCTACAAACTAATTCACTTTCCACAATAAAAGGCTGTGGAAATAATATATGACGACAACAAAGTTATCTTAATAATTATTAGAATAATTATTTTCTCTTACCCATTTTCTCTTATTTGAGTCGACTCTAAGCAATGATTCGACTATTCAAGTTTTAGCGTACAGCCCTATGCTACTACTCGCCTCTTTCTCCGAAGCACTTCCCCCTCCACTAAAGCTTTGTTTTGTGGGAAACCCTGAGACAGCGAATAATAAGTGTGACCTTTTCACTGATCAGAAAAGACATCACGCAAAAGATACACAACAATTCCCAATTTAAATGCACTGATGTTAACGTTCAAAGAATAATACTATCCTGCACACACACGTGCTACTCTCAACATTGCGACCGACGTAGAAATGTAGGTCAAAGGTTAAGCAGGCTGAGGACACTTGGACCACCCACCCTGCCCTCTGTGTGCTATATTCAAATACAATAACTCAGCATTTTAAACTGTAGTGCCGGCACTTCGGAGTACGATGGTACATGTAACACCAGCACTAAGCCACATATTTTACATTTAACATTGAATTAGTGGCTCTAAGCTCCAGCCCTGAAAAATACGTTGACCTCAATATTCCCAAACTACGGACATTTTTGGGTGACATTTGTGACAAAGTCACAAAAATTCCTTATCCTTCCTTTCCTTCCTTATTTCCGTTTCTCGCAATAGTCACACGGATTCCGCGCCAGCATATATCTTTTTTTTAAACCCTGCCTACAAGACGCTGATTGACTCAGTGAAAATTCACGCCAAGCCGAGGTACCCGAGTCTGGGTGAAGGTACCCGAGTCTGGGTGAAGGTACCCGAGTCTGGGTGAAGGTACCCGAGTCTGGGTGAAGGTACCTGAGTCTGGGTGAAGATCTGGGCTTTCTGGCACTCCTCCAGGCTGGGGGAGAAGTTGGCCACCACGTGTTCCTCCGTGCCGATCATCTGAACGATCTCCTGGTCACTCTCCACACCCATGGCCTGCTCACCAGAAACGCAGGGGGTTTCTTTTTTAAACATTTATTTTGTCATTTGTTACGAATAGATAAGCAACAGAAATACACAGGAGCAGAAAACTAAATATAAAGACTACATTTTACAATACATTTTTTTCTGAAAAGGCATTATTTATGACTACTAGAGATGCGGGTGATTTGTGGGTGGGTTCATTAAAATCAGCTTCTTAATTTCTTGCTATCAGCTATTTCTTGTATGCCATCCTAATTATTATGTCTGGTATTGCATATCCTTTAATGCCATTACAGCCTGACCGACAAAATCCTACATGAATTTTTCAGATTATCTTGTTATTTGTTGTCCTTGTTGGATAGACCATTTACATGCACATTGTATTCTCATTTAAGAATAAGATACATGTTTTATTATAGCCGAGGTCTACGCCTATTGTATTCGTTATTTATGTTCACATGCAAATGCCTCTTTATTTTGCAATTGTAATATTTCAGCTGGTCTGTGTTTTCTGTTCAATAACGTTTTGCCTAAATGCTATAAAGTCAAATATTGACTATTGATTTTGTTGTTTGGTTCATTAATCAAAATCCATTACCGATAACAGGCTGCACTCAGATGCGTGCTGAAAAGGTTGGCATGTTGGTAAATTCTCAGATGAAATAACAGCTTGAAATGACGACACCATTTTATAATAGCGGGTTGGGAAGCGGACGCAGGTGTAATTTTCTTCCGGCGGTTCGAGTAGCGGTCGGGTGCAGTTATAGCAATATGCAGATTTGGGTGCATCACTCGCCTGTACAGATGATATACGAGTTCAAAATGGGTACATTGGCAGGTGAGGTGGGTTTGGGGAACATAATGTCTCTATTTTTACATCTCTCACATTTGCTTATGGAAATGTGGCACGGTGGAAACAGATTCAACAGTGTTACACTGTGGTTGAAAAAAAATAAAGCACACGGGTCTAGGAAGTAGGAACACAACAAAGAATGACAGCAGCACTAACCTTCAGCATTGGATTACATGTTTTGCTAAAAACATCGGCTGCTCAGAGTTTTCCAGAAGCTGAAAACTAACCATGGTTTTACTTTTGGGAATTGATGGCCAAATTGTAAAGAGATTTTTTTACAGACATATTTACAGACAAATGCCATCTTCCTCATCATGTTATGGTCTCACAGCACCCCCTACTGGACACAGTGAGGTATTGTGCTTGTCTGGGACAATGCTTTTTTTTTTTTACCTTGAATATAATGGCAATGGGAGCATCCTCCGAGAGGGTGTTGTGTCTCAGGTAGAATCGGCCCTTCTTGACAATCATATTAGTCCTACTCTTCTTTTCATGGGTGGAGCTGAAAGAGAATGCAGAGTTTATCAGACAATTCAAATGAGCGGATTCAGTAAACAACTTCCAAATTGAGGCATTAGGCCGGGTTCATTCCCCATCTTTATTTATAAGGAAATATCGAAATCACAATTTCTTTGGCTCTTGGCATCCAATTTTTGTATCGGGGGACATATCCCTATTTCAGTCTTTCATACAAATATTGATGAATTCCGGTTGATAGGCGTGACGTTTTAGCTGGTGTACAAGAGGAGCAGATGCAGCACCTGGTGACGGAGGCACCGACGGCACCTTTGCGGTCCTGCTCCACGATGATGCGGTTCTTGGACAGCTGCTCTTGGATAAGAATCACCTTCTCCTGCCCTTTCACTATGAAGTAACCACCTGAAACAAAACACATTTGGCAGGACTCTGGAAACTTTATTTCATTCATTTTCAGTTTTAGTTATTGCCGTCATATTGGCCATTAGCCATTTCATATCTTTGTAGTAGACAAGGGGACACACTACGCACACACAACGATGGAGGAGGTCACTGTACCTGGATCTAAAGGGCATTCATTGAGTTTGGAAACTTCCATGGGAGTTTTCCCAGTGAGCACACAGTTTGAGCTGCGCAGCATTATGGGCATCCTGAGAGCGGGAAACGAAACGGGACAAATATGGAACAAGTTATAGAGAAAAGAAAAGACAAGCGTGATAATAATACAGATACAATTAATAATAAATAAGTAATATTCAAAACGCGTACACGTCGGCCACGTTGACGCAAACAGATGACTTTATGATGGTCAGCAGGACTTGAATACCTTCCTATGGGCAGGGCGTTGCGGATGATTCTCTGGCTGCCTCGGGTATACTCTATGTCAACCGTGATGGGGGCCGAGTAGGTCATGTCTCGAAGACGACACTGGTCCAAACACACAGCGTGGTTAACGAGGTTAACAGGGGTTCGAACCTGGAACCTTTCAGCTGGGAGCGAAACACCTTAACCACGCGAATCTAGTGGTTAGGGTGCAGGATGGGTGCAGGTAGTCTAGGGACAGACCGTCCTGCCCCTCCCGTAGTGTGATATCATAATATGAACACTGACATTATAATAACCAAACTAACCTCGTGCGGAGAAACAGGTCTGGTGACATTAAAGCTCTCCTCCACGTCCGGCATGCCTACATATATATTGAGGTACCTGGAAGTCAAAGAGTTTGGATTACTTCTCAAGTTCAAGTTCACTGTATGTTAAAACTATCGTCTGGGGACAGGACTTACTTGAGGTACCACATAGGATCAGCATCGCTTGTGATCTTCTCGTTTGCTTTCATGATTTTCTTGATCTATAATATCACCATATTTGCGTTACATTTCTATATTCAAGCACTGTTAAACACACACACACATCATAATATCATAATGTCATGTGTTACCTCTACGTTGATGAAATAGTTGAATGAGTCGATGTGCTGCTTTACCAGTCCTTTGACCTGGCAAAAGTATACAAGATATTATGTTTGGGTTATAAAAACTGTCCTAGCGTAATTATAATATAATAGATCAGATTATAATAGTTCAAGATGCAAGAAATGTCTTAGACACAAAGATTAGCCTACCTTTAAGAAAGCTGGTAGCAATTTCCATTTGTCCTGTAAATTATCAAATGAATCAATTGCAGTTGATTGCACCATCTCAAACTGTTAAAACCTTTTAAAAAACGGTATAACTATAATGAATGAGTAGAATAGGGTTCAGAGGACTGAAGTAGAGTCATAAATATATAACCAAAGCAATAGAGACGGGTTACATGTGCTTGTCTGGTGCTTGTACCTGGATTGTGTTGACAGGAGCTGCGATCTGTTGGGGGCTCATGTCCCCGAACTCCTCTCCCAGCAGCTCCATGCTCACTTTATCTATTTATATTACACTAGATATATATTATACTAGATATATTATACGAGATATATATTCAAACACAACATTTGACACATGAATGCATTCACACGCATTCACATACAGACGGGAATCGGAAGCTTCTTCTTCTTCTGTTTAACGCGTTGATCAGGGGAAGCTGCGCAGCGCCCCCTACTGCACCAGCGTGACGTCACAACTAAAAGACTTCAGATTGTATTAGTAACTATGAGATGATTTTATAAGTCAAATAAAATGATGTTGACCTTTTACGTACCAATATATGGAATGAAAAATGATTGCATATGAAAATGTCAAATAAATGGGACTGTGAAAAATGGAGACAAAATAATAGCTATAGTTTTATTAAATGAATAAAATGTATAAAATAGGCATGATAGCCTATTATACACAGGTACATTCATAAAACATTGTATATGTAATTAAAGATGAATGCCTCGGGATAGCACTGAAATAATACAAAAACAATATATAGTGCATATCCTGAAATGGTGTAGACTTCAGCACTACTTGTCTTAGCAACTACCAGCTAAGCCAGTGACACCACCACCACCACCACCCATCAACCTGCCACCTCCTATAGCAGCCACATTAGTGCGGTTGGGACCTTGGCAAATGCCTGCTGTTGCTACTGAGCAGCCTGGGGTACGCTGTCCCCAGCGACTGGCCGTGCCTGATGACCACCAGCTCCATCTGGCACTGGTCGATGTTGACCAGCACAGCGGTGCTCCGCTCCGTGTTCATCAGGAAGACGACGGTGAACAGAGCCATTTCAAACTCTGGGCTGGCCCCCACGAACGCACTGCCCACAGGCTTCACTAGACCATGCCAGCTGAACTGCAGGTTCAGCACGTGGTCGTCCTGGTCAGGCTGGGGAGAAAGAAAATAAGAGAGAGTGAGTATTACTATTGTACACGACTATTACTTATTATTCTTAGGCCGTGCACACAGCATTCATGCATCATAGTGATTGATGATGCTGTTACTACCTTCCTAGACTCATTGCCACTGTTTATAATTAGACTGAGACATTTATGAAAATACTGTATATTAAGGTTTCTTTTCTGTATTTACCCAATTTAGATATTTTCTTATCAAGCTTTCCTCCACATGTACTACACACATTTAAATTATATTATCTATGACTGTATTCTACACTTACTAAATTCATTGAAAGGTATAGAATCAACATCAACAGCAACACAAGCATCCACAAGCCTTACGATGTCCTGTTCCCGGCACTTGTATCCCTTGTAGTCCAGATGGCCGTGCTTCTCCTGCAGGTAGAACTGCACCCAGTTGTGGAAACCAATGATCTCAGTCCCAGACTTGGTTTCTCCAACAAACACATGTTCAAACCCAGAGGAGTCCAAGCTGTTCAATGTAGGAGTTGCAAGTGGGAGGTAGAAGTGGTTCCAAGTCAGTCAGAAGGCAACATAGAGAGCTCTTAAATAAACACAGCTGCATAAGCAGCATACCATATGAAGTCTTATATAGACTAAATATTGAAGGTTGTAATGCAACGTTGGATATTATTTGATGTCTTACCCTGCATTTCTTTGTCGGCGATAAAGCCTGAACCATATGAGGTAGAGCTGGCTTTTAAACTGCCTCAGGTCAGAGTTAGACTTGCCCTTCTCAACAAGGTATCTATGGGCACGCTGTGGGGAAGTTTACACATTAGGCAAGTTTATATCTATAGCACCCTTCAACACACAGAGGCCACTGCTTTGCATAGGCAGGAATCACATTTTGAATCCTTGGTAATCCTTGAATCATTTAAAACAAATACAGTACATGCATTCAAAATCTGAGAAAAAATAAAACAATGAATGAATATAAATGTAACACAGCAACTTATTAATGGTTGACTAAATCCATAGTTGTTGATGAGCACAGTATTCCTGCAGTTCCAAACTATATTGATATAATGTGTGCGAGTGTGTAGTGTAGTCAATGAATCAGTGAGCGTACTGATTCATTATCAACATGGAGACCAAGCCCAAGCCAAGAACACATTCCAGCTCTGCACATGCAGCTGTTTTAGATAGAGAACAACATTACACCACTAAGAGGGGACACAGGAAGAAGCAACAATGCTGCCACTAGTGTAATACTGAGAGTAACCGAGGGAAACTTTCAGCCTGTGGCGTGATGGGACTCGTAGGACCGGGGCTGACGCGTTGTTTACCTTCATGACCGCCGTCTCCATGATGGCGTCAAGGAAAAGATTGTTCTCCCGGATCTCCTCTTGTGAAACGCTTTCGGCCACGCCTGTAGACATCTCATAGTTGTCCAGAAGTTTCAGAAAACCTGGAATTGAAAATAGCCGGCACTGTTTTTTTTCTTTCATTTCAGTAATGTTTTACATTAACATGTCTACTACTCATATTGTGTATATAGATTTTCTGTATTTTATTTTTTGAGTTGTTGCTTTATTTAAATGTGGTGTTTCTACTAGGCCTTACTGTGCTGTACTTTCTGCTGGGACAGGAATTATAAAGTACCATCTTATCTTATTTCTTTTTCTGTTGATACAAAAGAGACAGAGACACTTACGGGAAAACGTTGGTATTAAGTTCAGCTTGGTCTCGTTGACGTTGGAGAAGAGAGGCCGTGAGGCGCGGTCACGGGCCACATTACTTCCTTGATTGACAAAGCCAGCTTTACCCTGCACAATGCAAACACATCTGGCACAATGCAAATACATCTGGCACAATGCAAACACATCTGGCACAACTCACAGTATCATGCAGGGTCGCACACCAGAATTCACGAGGGACAAACTGTATCTGGGACATTTCGTCCATGAACTTTCAAATCAAATCGAATCACTCAAATCAAATTCAATCGACATATGAGCCCATTTTTTCTTTAACAAACAAAATAAAAATAAAAAGACCAAACCTGAATTAAGATAGAGTAATCTACTCCAGGCTGCATGCGGTTTCCATCCAGAGTCCAAAACTCATTGAAAAGATTGGACAGCTCCTGGTTGACAGTCGGTCTATAAAAGAAAAATGTTTGATGAAACAATTTTTATCAAACACACGAGAATCAAATATGTTTGTATATTTCCAAAGATTGAAATACCTTGAAGCATTCAACTCACTGACCAACACAGCCAGCAGTATGAGACCTCTATGGAACCTGTAAATATATAATCAGTCAGTTACATTAAATATGTACATACATTTATAATAACACACACACACACACACCTAATTTAATGTATACAACCCAAACGTACCAGGGAAAACCTAAACACCTCAGTAACCCCAGTCACATGCATTTGGACGTATAATCAGCACATTACAAAAAGAAAAAGAAAAAAAAGAAGAAAAAGAACGACTTTGTTCACAAGCATTTACTTCTGCTACTAAGTTTGCATGGCAGATATTTAGCAAAATACGATTTTTAAGAACATGTAAATTAAATCTGATAAATAAACGGACAGACCTTGAAGTCGCCATCGTTCTCTCTTCTGCTACTTTTGCAATAGATAAACACAAGCCCACTCATCTCACAACGGCGCATGCGCGACATTACAAAACGAAAAACAAGAATGATGCGATAAGAGCAATACGTTATTAATTGTTACTTGAGGGTGGATTCAAAACATGAATTTAGAATGCGTCATAAGTGAACTTGTTGAGTCCAAAGGTTTCTCTGTACGGATATCCTGACCGTCGCTGGCTGCCAGTGGTCTGAACTCCGTAGTTCTGCACCTTGTCCGCTGGGGGGCGCAGTTATTCAACCTTCACCGCCTCCATGGGTGCGTCTCCCCATCTCCATTTGTGCTATTTATCACATACCTCCTCTATATCTGTATGTCAGTACAGACCATGTCAGTAGTCTTTTCAGTTATTTTTTGCATCTACATTTCTACTTTGTGTCCATAGACACCCTGGGACACCCTAATTTCGCATTTGGGAAATATATTGATATTGCACACAATCCTCCACCAATGTATAGTATACATGTTTGGTCAGGAATGTGCAACATTTTGACCCACAGCCGGAGCCCTTGGTGGTCCAGGGCAGTTCCCCAGTTGATCCCCAGCCTTGGGTGTGGTGGCTGACTGTAATTAAACATATACAATAATAACACATTCACGCTCATAGTGGAAAAAGTTTGTGCAACTACAAGATAAGCTGCTCCAAAAAACAAACTTTATTGACATGAGAAGTGGAAAGTCATAGGAGTACACAATCGACTGATTCAACATCCCCATGAGGCTTTGTACCATTATATGTATTGGTGCAAATGCATGCAAAGAGACTATTACTTGAAATGGAAGAATGATAAATTAAGGCAATGATAATACGGTACAAGACATCATACGTTTATTAAAATTGGATTATGCAAATTCGGTATAAAAAAAACCTAAAAACATAGCAGCCGTTTTGAAGTTAACTTACAGTCAATTCTTTAAAAAAATCCCAAAAACAGTAAAGTCAGCACAGCATATTACATTTGAATAAATTCAGTTTCCATATTCATATTGTAAAAAGGATATTCTTTTCATAACAAGGACATATATTAAATATTTTATTCTGCTGTCTGAGCCATCAATGGAATAAGGAATACTAACATATCCATTAAAAGGAGTTCATAAAAAAACGTCTCCAGTAACCAGCTGGAACACCAGAAGAGCAGTGGTGTCACCCTAAAATGCTTCCCCCCTATACAACCAGAGAACATAGTGGCTAAGGGATATGAGACTGACTTTTTGAAAAACATTGTGTAATACTTCTGGCTCCTGTTAGAATGTAGTGCCAATAGGAGGAGATG
>OMKN01048057.1:0-12198 GCA_900302345.1 Melanonus zugmayeri | reverse complement strand
GCATACTCAATTTCGCCCAAATTTTAAAAGACTAAAGCACGTGGCCGTCTTGGGACAGACAAAACATTTTTTTTACATTTTGCATCCAAAATAGACTTTAGTCGTATTCGAAGTGAGCGAAAATAATACAGCCTCACTATATTACTATATACAGGGTATCTGCAGGTTTCAACAAGTTAAATTTAAGACTTTTTAAGACCTTTTTAATACCACTTAGAGCAAAATGTAATACCAATTTCTACAAAAATTGACTATACAGTGATCCCTCGCTGTATCGCGGTTCCCCTTTCGCGATTTTTTTTTCTCACAGTGCATTGTGTTCTGCGTCCTGATTGGCTAAACAGTCTCAGCGCTTCTTCTCTATCTATGTCAGTTCAGTTCAGTTCAATAAAGTTACGGTATACGTAATACACCTTGACAAATTTAAGTTCCCCAAAAACAAAAATGTCAACAAAACGTTCTGCGCCGACAGTGGACGGTAGTAAACCCTGCAGTTTCTACTTCGCGGATTTCGCCTATCGCGGGTTCATTTCGGAACGTAACCCCCGCGAAAAACGAGGGTTCACTGTACTTTATTTTTACTGATGCTTTTAAGTTGCATTTTTCTTTTGTATTATAAAAGCATTCATTCTTACAACAATCTTCAGTTATACAAGAACAGTACAGCTGAAATGGCATAAAGATAGGACACAAATAAGAACCAAAAGTATGAAAAAATCTCTAATTCAATCTAATTAAACACATACTGTGTACCAGATTACATTATCATGTGATATCACGCAGATAAAGAAAATACATTGTTATAATTCAATAATGAAATGACGAATGACACCCAATAAATCTTTTCATGGAAAAGGGTTTGCGAAAGGATAGAGCAAGTCTGGACAGAAGAACAATTTATTACAATCTTGACTTTTATGATTAGCTAATCATTATCTTTCTTTTTTTAAAGAGCAACATTAAAAAACTGGGCAGAAGTCCAAACTATCTAGGTTATGGTGCTTATCACACTTGTGTGTGTATGGTTGAGAAAATAAAAGTACACTCCCTTCCGGTGCAGGTGCTCAGTGTTGCAGTGAGGGCACTAATTGCCCTATAGAGTTCTCTGCTCCATGAAGTCCTTGTGGTCCCTGCGGTGGACCGTCTTTTTGTGACCTTTGGCCGGTAACAGGGTTTTGCTTTGAAAGTGTTAAAAAAAAAGTGTTTAAACTAGTGACCCATATGGACAAGGGTCAGTGAGTCCAGCTGGGAGGAGAACCATTGAGAAGATTACAGACAAATGGCCTTGTATTTCCTACAACCCCACGACAACAGCCGGCAGAGAAAACTCGTAAAATTGCTTTCATGAGATAAACCTCATTGACCGCTGTTGACCATGTCCCATCGAACAGTGATAATCACTCGCCTGGCTACAGCTGTTTTAAGCCTAAATCTACATGCATACACCTTTTTGACCACTGCACTGACCTTGTGTTTCATGTGTTTGTCAACGGCTGTTCACATGCCGGTGTCTTTGCCTCGAAGCCTCTTTGTCGTATCACAGGAGCTCCAAAACACACATAGCCCCTGGCTATGAGCCAGTGAGAGGGGAATGTGGAATCTGGCCCTTGCGCTTTACACCAGAGAATAGCAAACATGGGAGGAGGAGGAGGAGGAGGAGGAGGAGGAGGAGGAGAGCACCGAGGGGGCCCGGAACGTTCCGCAGAGTAAACACCCCGGAAGGTAGTGATAAAGGGGCGACCTCGCTGTGATGGCGGTCAGCTGGAGTACATTTTGGAACATTTTTCCTCACCTCTTTGTTCCTTTTTTACCCCGACTGAAAGGATGTTGTGTTGTAAATGGCATTGTAGCATTCATTCAGACTGTGGCGCCCATTGTACGCGCAGTGAATGGGTCGTATTATGACCGGGGAAATAAATAATTAAATAAATAGATAAGGAACGACAATTGAATTCTCTTTTTTCTTGACCCTTGCCATTAAATGGCAAATGGCATAAAAGAACATGGCTTGCTTGGTGAATAGATATATAGCCATTACATATATAAGCAATTAGACACATTCCATACAACTGTAGCTAGTCAACATAGTTGTAAGAAGAAGTGGCATAATCAGTTTAGGTTGTGCCAATTTATAGCTTACAATGCCAAATAAATAAAATGTGTCCTCTAACGTTTCTAAATGAGCTTTAAATGAGTATGTGCAATGTAGCTTAGAGGGGGGCAATGAAAGTTAAGGTCAAAAATAATAACACAAACCTTTTGAATGTGTCGTCGGGGTCCTTCTGGCATTGGAGCGGCTCGAGAGCAGAGGACACTGAGGGGGTGTCCAGCATCTCGGTGTAGCGAGGGGAAAGGAGAGGCGAGGTCCTTAATTGTTCCACCAGTCCCAGAACAAACCTCCACAACACCATGCTTCGCTGGTCCTCCCTCCGGCAGAAGTGGGAAGCCAGGCAGCGTGCCGCCAGCCCGACCCTGATCCCTGCGTCCGAGGTGGGGTACACCAACTCCGTGCACAGGGCCGTCTTTCCTGCGCCGGGGCCCCCGGTCACCAGGAGCCCCGGCGGCCGCCCTGGCACGGAACGCGCCTCCAGGCAGTGCCTCAGCTTGTCCAGGGCCCATTCCCGGCAGTAGAAGCGCCGGCCCTGGAGCAGGCTGGAGTTGCTAGAGAAACCACAGCGACTCATTGGGTCCCCGGGATCAGACGTCTAGCATCGTCGTCTATACATTTCCCATGCTCCACGTCCCATACTGTATACACCTTCTGGTTGTGAGCGCTAGTGTTTTGACAGTTGAGAAAAGCCTGTTTGACAGCTGAGAAAACCCCCCCCCACCACAGTGGCACCGTCAGTTCCTAAAATACACACAAAAACAAACAAAGGTGTGCTTCAGCCTAGTGGTGGTCATCAGCAGCGCTTTCAGGTAGCTTTCCCAGTCCGCTCCCTCCTCTGGTGGGGTCAAAGGTAAGGTGAGAGGTTGGCCACAGGAGAGGGCCGATGAGGGTCAAGTCTGCTGGAAGTTCACGCGTGGGGAAAAGTATTTGGGCAGTTCCATGTTCTGTCCGCAGGTATGCTTCCAATCAATAAATCATGTGGGTCGTTTCGTTTCTAACCCCCGGGTTCAAAACACTGAAATGGAGTGAAGGGAGGACTCCCGGTTACAGTTGTGCATCAGGTTTTCTGACAGCTCCGTAAGAATCTGTGAGAAAGAAATGACAAAAGAACACAGCGAGTCAGTCAAGATAAAGGCTTCTTTCTTCCGCTGGCAGATATAATAATAGTCACCCCGTATCGTTCACCTCGCGGCTCCCGTTGCACACCCTAGGTCTCCCAATTACTGGCGCACTCTGTTCTTCCAAGTGTCTCAACACCCCCCCTCCTCCCTGCTACCGTATGTTCCTCTTGTTTCCTGTCAGGCTGCTAGCTGCTTCATTCTGTGCTGTCTCGGAAGGAATGCCCTGCTCTTTCACACGCCTTTTCTGTTTCTCTATCTCTCTTTCCTCCCTCCCTCCCTCCGTATCGCTTTCGTTCTTTGGTGCCCTACGTTTCTCCCCCTAGTGTTGTTGAGCATGTCAGGACATGCACTGAAGAGAATAGTGGTATTTATATAGAGCAGGAGAGGAGGGAGAAAATGCTAAGATATAGACACAGTGAGCACTCATTTCAGAAAAATGTGAGTCATTTGGAAAGCAAATTAGTATGTTATATGGGGTCAAAGTTCAACAACAGCGCTAGGCTGCACATGGAGGCGCATGTGCCCCCTGGGGACATGCGTCACAAAATGTCAAAACATGTGGCATCAACAGAATACGGTATATAAAAAGGTAAATACAATTGAAATTAGAGGGTGTTTTTCTACACGTGAAATGGCCTACATTAGGAATCAGGAGCAAAGGCAAACATCTCACACCTAGATGCAAGTACTTCAAGCTCCTTGCGTCCTGACTGAAGACCACAACAAGACCTATATTCTGGTTCAATCAAAGTGGATGGGAGAGGATGTATACATGTTTATAGTGGGGAGTACTTTTTTATTGCTTGTTCACTTTGGGTAATTGGATTTTACTAGGAGTAGGGACTGTTCAAGTACTGTTTAAGCAGAGTATCAGGTGTTTAAAAAGGATGGTAGAAACTAAAAAGGACCCCCGAGAAGCTGGAGCACAGTAAATGATGACATCTGAGATGCAAAACCCTAGAATAGTAATGCATGTAATGCAAAGTGCCTCTGAAGATCACGCCTGCTTTGCTTATGCAGTGTTATCTTACCCAAGAGTTGCTGCTGCATGATTTAACACCTGACTGATAATTCAAACAAGATGCGGGAAACAGCAGGGAGATAATTCCCTAAGCAGAATTACAGAGCGACAGTGGGCAAAGTCCACTCACTGGAATGGAAGCACCTGGATGTAGTCTGCTACACCACTGCAGTTTAGCATGATATCCAACGAGAGAGCAGAGGCATATTACATGCTTCTCAAATATTGTCCATTTTGAATAAAAGTATCTCACAGAGAAATGTAGATGAAATGGCAGAGTTAACCGATAGGCTAGTAGCAATCCAAATATCTCCATGTGACATTGTAATAGATTTTACTGTTTTGTAAAACTGTTTTACAGTCAAATCTATTACAATGGGATTCGCAATATCCTTGTTTACTACAAACTACAAAGATATGATGAAAAATAAAGTGAATGGTTGTGAAGCTCTGCCTGGATATACTCTGTACTCACCAAGTATTGTATAACTCTATAGATTTTTAAAAGGTACAATATGTAACATTTTCCCATCCATGCTCACCCCTCCCTCCTCTCTACAAACCCTGGCCACCCTTCAAAAAACTAACATGAGATTTATCTACGCTGCTGCAGTCAGAGCAATTAACCTACATCTCTGTAGCCTTAAAGTCAGCCTCTGCAATACATAATGTGTTGTAGAGCAAAACATGTTACATATTGTACCTGTAAATTGGGGTTTGATACAGACAGAAGTTGGCCTCACAAAGCTCACCTCCGGTTTGAAGCGAATATGATCTGACTGTGCAAGGCTAGACCGAAGTAGCCTATGAAATCAGAATCAGTTACACAACAAAGCCAAGATCGTTTCGGTTGGTTTTGTACGTCACTATGTGACACAAAGGACACTTCCCATGCGATCCCCTGCCCCGAAGCAGCTTTTCTAACCATGTTTTATATGGCGGTTTAAGTTCTTCTAATTCTGAGAATGTCAAATCAACCCACACTGTGTCAAGCCTATGCGTCCATCATTTTCAGTCAATACAGATTTTAGCTTCTGTTGACAGCGAGGCAGCTGTGTCGCAATCCAGAGCTGCCTCTAAATAGGCCTATACGTCACACGGTTATTATTTAGCAGATGTGATGAATCCAAAACACTCCTGACCTTGTTTCACTTCAAATTGCTGACATAAATCCTTCTACGGGTTCGGTTTAACCGGGGAAAAAGAAAGGCTGGTTGTGCACAAAGTGAGCAAATGAATGCAGGCGTATTGAAAACAAAACGCAGACCCAAGATGGCCTAATGCCTAAGGCTGGATCATGATGCATGTCATTCCCAAGGCATGCAGGTCTGGCACCATGTTGCTCTTAACAGATGAAGGCTAAAAGGGACGCACGTGTGGGAACCCTGCACAAACTGTACACAAATTCCAGACAAGGCATTTCAGTGACTTCTGTGAAAGTGTTAGCGTTGTAATGACAAGAATGTGCAGTAGCCCATGACGAGATGAACTGAATCGACCCTTGAGGTCCCTTCGTGGCTGCCGTGTTGCTGCAGACGAAACGGCGCGCTGCGTAAACGGCGGAATGTGAGAAACGGAAGGAAATGATGCGCACAGTTCACTACCTGTTCTTTTCGCGATGAAACCATACAAAGTTTTCTACTGCGAGTATAAAAGCATTGACACTTTGTAGCACGTCAACTAAGGTCACATCACGTTGTGTGTGTGTGTATATATATACACACACACACACACACACACACACACACACAGCCCGACCGCTTTACTGTAGTCGGGAGGAAGCGCACATTATTGCAGCATAACGCCGTCAACAATGTCACGTAACGTTTATATCGTTTGAATCATGTTGATGTGCCGTCTCTACCGGGTAAAGCGCAATTTAATGAGGCTGCACGGCGCACGTTTCATTAAAAAGCTTCGCATCAAATAACGTGTGTTTGACGAGACGGCGGTCATTCTACAGGTGCTCCGACACACACGACGCGCCGCCGCCCGTTACACAACGCACACGTTACGTTAGGAAACGACGGGAGACTCGGGACATGTGTGTGAAAGTGTCCGTGAGGTGGTGGTGGTAGTGTGTGTGTGTGTAGCTCATGTCAAGCAATTACCTGACTCGAATAAACCGGAGTCGACGCGATGGACAAAACGAACGCTTCCTCGTTCGCTCGCGACAAGTGCACACATGACGACAGACTTCGGTAGGAGCGGGTCGGTTAACGTGTCGGTAACACGGGAGCAGGTCGGTTAACGTGTCGGTAACATGTTGACGGTACACACCCCTCTCGAACAGATGTCCCCGTCCAAACAGGTCCAGGTTCAATCACAGAACAGACAGGCGAGTCGAGTTGTCGGTAGGCTAGCTCCACAATGCTGGCTATTTAAAGCATCGGTGTATGGGAATTGCTAATGTTAACAAGTAGCCGAATGACAAAAAATATATATAATATAATATAATATATCATAAATAGCTCGCAAAGGAGAATTGCGCGATAGAGTAATTACCTGTGTGTGTGTGTGTGTGTACGTGCGCAGCGATGTGACTTTCTACATGGAAACCGATCGCTTTCAGAGGTCTCCTCTTTCCTGTCTCCTGGCCAAAAAGGATGTTAAATGAAAAAAAAAAGTCTTACAAGGAAATCCTCTCAGGGTCAGCTGCCTGTTCTTCAGTCAGAAAGGAAGCACACCAAGAATAGAGGGAAAGGCTAATGGGAAGATGAAAAAAAACAACAACTCAACACCTGCGGTAACACTTTTGAAACAATGGAGCTGAGGTTGCGGAACAGAACCGGGCTCGACGTTTATAGTCCAACCAGCTGAGACCCGGCTCTGCCCTTTTAATGCACTTGGTCACCTTCATCTCTTCACACTTGTGCTTGTATGTTCAACTTTTAGGCCTTTAGGTATTATCAAATGGATAGCCTGACTCTTTAACAAACACAAAGAGTTCAGTTTGCATTAAGGGTTGACACACAGATCAACCCTTTAAACTTGGTTCAAGTTGATTTTTGTATACAGTTTATTTATTATTCTTATTTACAAGCTACATTAAGAAAGTGCACCTCATGTAGCCTATACTCCAATACAAACCCGGTGTAGGCTACCAGCTTCCTGGTTCATTGGGATTAGCGGAGCAGAGATTGTCCTACAATTTCCTATCTCAACTGTGCCTGAATAAATCCTGGGGAACTGAATGAGGACAGATACTGAGAAGCAAAGTAACAGAGAAAGAGAAGTGGATTTTTTATTTATTTCCCCATTTAAACGTTTGTACCTTTTGACACAACATAAAAGGTTATCTTTTTTACTCTAAAGCCTCATTGTTGTACAGTGAAATCCGATTTTTTGTCATTTTACTATTTAAGAAGGTAACTGCGACAAAGAAAAAATCATGGTCACATATAGAGATCACAAGTAGAGTAAGACTAGGCCTATATTAAAGTTAAAATGACTGTCAGTTAACATTATTTGATGTGCTAGGTAAGATTTAAAGTGTCACCTGGCTTGAAATAATAAAAATGCATATATTATATCATAGTTGGGTGTCTCAAGCATCCACAAAATCGGAGTGAACAAAAAACGTTCATAACTATTAGAAAACCTAGATCAAAAAAGCTGCTTATTATGCTGTTGGCACTTTGCCAAGGCGGTGTGGGCGTGTCAGGTCGTGTCAGGTCAGGTTTGACATGGCTCCGCCCATGTCAACGAGCTCTCATTTCCACGACAATGGCGCACGCTGCAGTCGGTGTAGTCCAGCCCTATATGTTTGAGCTGTGTGATTCATCGGAGGATGAGGCAGAAGCCTGAAAACAATTCATTTGAATTGGTCACTGAATGGTGAGTTCCAAAATGCTTTGCTATCCGGACGAACCGAGCCGAGTCGCCTCAAGGCGCGTCTCGACGGCCAGGAGCCCCCTCCGTCCCCCCGGGAGCCTCGTTAGGCGCCGTCGGGTGCGGCAGCCGGCGGACGACCTCGTGTCTCCGCCACGCTGTCCGCGTCTCCCGCCGCGTGTCGAGGTCTCTCTGTGAGTGACGGCGTGATGCTTCTTCTCAAACCCCCAAGCTTGTCCCTGAGGTAAACACCGTGAGCCTTCCTGCCCGGCGGCGGGGAGCCATGCAACAATCAACTCTCGAATACGACTCAGATCAGGATCCCCCTCCGTCCCCCCGGGAGCCTCACTAGGCACCGTCGGCCACCGTGAGCCTTCCTGCCGGGAAGCCTCGCTAGGCGCGTGATCCACCGGCTGCCACGCCCTGACGGTGCCTAGCGAGGCTTCCCGGCAGGAAAGCTCACGGTGTTTGCCTCGGGGGGGGGAAAGCTTGGGGGTTTGAGAAGAAACGTCCCCCCGTCACTCGCTCGCCCGCACCCGCCGCGCCCCGTGAGACGCGGACAGCGTGACGGAGACACGAGTTAGACCTTGCAAGAAAGACTGGTGGCACCAGGCTACCAGACCCCTATACCATGTTGATGGCCCCTCATCTCCTCCTATGATTGTGGGCCAACTTCCCTGATTGGAGGAGATTACACTTTGAGTTCCCCCATGCCTTCTCCTACTGAAACTGCACTATTGGAAGGACAAGGGAGATAGATGTTGATTAAACAACATGAACAAAATCCTGTAATACAAGTTTATTGTCAGCATGTTGGTGCAGATTCAACCTTCAAACCTTGTTGGCTTTAGTGTGCATTGTAGGCTTTAGTGTGCATTGTAGGCTAATTACTAAGGGAAAAGGCTATAATTAAGATACATTTGGGATCCATATGGCTAAATCCACAAAATAAACACTCATTTGGATGAAAGCTACATGCGCATCTTTGGTGTAACTTGTCTCTTCTTGGCATTTTTTTCGATTCTACATTTCTACATTTTTCATTCTTCAACAGCTAAATAGAAACATACATGCTTAAAGTACATACCTTTCTGTGCAGACTATTTATTGGAATTTAATTACCTACATGATACAGCAAGATCAAAACAATAGAGAAAAACATGTTCCAGGAAACACCCAGACCTTGAAGGAAACTTGTTTCCCTTGATCTCATCCTTAATCCTGATCTATGAGTGCTATTTGTTTTAGCTCTTTTAACCTTCAACATATGAAGTACATTGTCATTGTCAGTCATTGTCAGGCATTTTGGACATTCTTGATAATGTACACACTAGGATCTAAGTCATATACAAACAAAATGAATGCAGCTTTGTATGAGTGTGTGAATGACAGCCAAAAAAATATGATTGCCAGTGCCTGCCATCACACCTTTGATTATAATTGTAGTGATATGTCATGTGTAGAGTAATTAAAAAACTAATTGTTTTGCCACACAAACAGGGTGGGTGGTATTGATGTTTGTACAGCATTTTAGCTTTGAGTACACATATAACAGTACATACAACTTCCCCTTGACAAATAACCAAAGATGGCAGGAATTAAAAATGTTGGTCCACATGAGAGTTAATGGAGTTCTGATTGGCAAGAACTTCTTTTTAAAACCAGGTGGTTTGGGTTTGTTTACGAAACATTGTGGTTGTCTGTAGAAAAGCTAGGTAGCTTCGTTAGGTGAAATCACCTTCCTAGCCACAGCTGGAATTTGCTGCTGGCAAATTCACAGAGACAAACTGGTACAGTGAGCACCAGCGTGAGAAGTGGATACAGGTCACATCACGTCTGTGCTTATATTTGCATTGCCTCCTGCCTGCCAGCTCAGCTGTATTCTCCTTATCAACCTTATCAACATCTACCCAGAAGCCATATTCAGCACTTATATGAGCACCTGAGAACACTATGACTTCATAACGTTTGCCTTTCGTGACTCACTTTTGATGTAGTCCGGTGCTTCTAATGGTGATACTGAAACAAAAATAAAAAATCAAGCATCCGCTCTTGTTGACTTATTAGACTGAGAGCTTTCTAAAGGGTTAGTTACAGATGGCGTCACGTGTTGTGTTTTCCATGGTATATATGCATATACAGTAATATAACGTCATTGTGGTATCTACTCCTCACCATTTCAAAGCAGCTTTTTGTTTGTTTTCTTTCTTCCATAACAAATCAATAGGTCTCCTCCTACTCTTTCTCTCCACCAGCATACATCTTTATGTTCTACGTTAAATACATTTCTTCAGGGGAAAAGAAAAAAGAAGTGTTCAGTGTATATGAAGCAGCGTGTTTAAATAGTGTGACCTATGGGATGGGTCAATGCAGTAATCCATGTAGATCCCTCTCTTACACACGCACGCACGAGAAGAATATCTTGCTAGGCCACAGCAGAGATTGATTAGTTATACAGTTGTTCAGCCAGCCAGTGAGGATTAATACAAAATGAACCTGAGATACACACCACAAGCTATTTGCAAGTTTTAAAAACAACCTCCATATGTAATTTAGCTCAATATTATGACCTCTACTATAATTGCAGACAGGGTGCCTGGAACACTGGTGGCCACAATGTGGCAGTATTGAGGTGAACCACTTGCTACCATTTCACCATTTACCATTTCATATAACCAGTTTCTGAAATTCTGAAAATATATCTTTAAAGACCAATTGGATGAGCTAGGGCTATTGAGCTAGGCCTATTTCAACACTCAGCAGACATTCGTTTAATTCTTTTTTGGCACATCCATGCCTGGTAACTACTGAAATGTAATATCATGATATCTGAGTCTAAGAAGTAAATTAAAATAATCAAATCTATATTGTAAATGATAATTCCCCAATAACTTTTATTATAGGTAGGCCTACAGGCCTATAGGTCTACCTATAATAAAGGTATACACTATTATTTTATGTCGGTAGTACATTTCGTTTTTTACATGTTACTTTACTTTACTTTACTATTTAGTTCTATTTTTGTCTTGTATTATTTCTATGGTAGTGGGCCTAATCTCCATATGTGTGTTATTGCCTATAATTATATAAACTTAAGTGCAGTAATGTAGACCTAGTAATGTAAGCGTTCTGCTGCTAGACTTCATCTACATTTTGGGTTATTTTATCTAGATGCACCAAAAATCATGACGCACCAAAAATGCTCAAAATACTGCATTAATATTAATGAATTAAAGAATACTATATAAACAAATGCAAAGGCAGAACATATGAGTAGTTGCTTAGCAACCACAGACGCTCCTCGCACCCGGAAGTGCGTGGCCCATTGAAAAAACATGGCGCACAGAGCACCGCTCACTGCATTATTATTGATATTTTCAAGGCAATCTGTTTTTAAATATGTTCTTTCTGCGATTTCATTTTTTATAACCGTAGTTACAGTAAATACTAATGATGTGTTCAGTGCAAGTCACGCCGTCAACTCGCCGATAGCTAAAGCAAGAGACATACGGTAAGTCTGCTAGCTCTTTCCTAGTCAATCATTCGCTTTTGTTGTAATATATTATTATCCTTGTAGATACACTGGTTCACGTCATTTTAATATGGCTTTTTTCTCCAAAGTAGTAACCGACTCGTCGATTATTCTACAAACAATAGGCTCTAAGGTTTGGAATGATGCATAGCGTTTGATCAATACTACACTTATTGGAGACTGCGCCGTGGTGAATCAAGCAGGCTCCGTAACGCCATCTCTCGACCCAATGACTAGATATACTAGATATAGAGTGAGATATATGTAACTTAGGCTACATTAGCACACTCAAATACCGTGTGTCAGGTATCTGCTGTACGACGTGAACCCACCGGAGGGCTTCAACTTGAGGAGGGACGTCTACATCCGCATGGCGTCCCTGGTGAAGACCCTCAGGAAGGACGGAGACGACTGGGTCCTGGTCCTGCCCCCGTGGGGTCGCCTCTATCACTGGCAGAGCCCCGACGTCCACCAGGTGCGCGTCCCCTGGGGAGAGTTCTTCAGCCTCCCCAGCCTCCAGGCCAACGTGCCCGCCGTGGAGTATGAAGACTTCATAGCCGGTGAGACTGTAGCTGACCCAGGA
>OMKN01048025.1:11965-24638 GCA_900302345.1 Melanonus zugmayeri | reverse complement strand
GTCAGATCTGGAAGCAACTACACAGAGACACAAAGAGTTATGATCTAGTCTTGTAGTACTTACTAGAATAGAATTATGATCTAGTCTTGTAGTACTTACTAGAATAGAATTATGATCTAGTCTTGTAGTATTTACTAGAATAGAATTATGATCTAGTCTTGCAGTACTTACTAGAATAGAATTATGATCTAGTCTTGTAGTTCCTACTAGAATAGAATTATGATCTAGTCTTGCAGTACTTACTAGAATAGAATTATGATCTAGTCTTGTAGTATTTACTAGAATAGAATTATGATCTAGTCTTGTAGTATTTACTAGAATAGAATTATGATCTAGTCTTGTAGTTCCTACTAGAATAGAATTATGATCTAGTCTTGTAGTTCCTACTAGAATAGAATTATGATCTAGTCTTGTAGTATTTACTAGAATAGAATTATGATCTAATCTTGTAGTTCCTACTAGAATAGAATTATGATCTAGTCTTGTAGTATTACTAGAATAGAATTATGATCTAGTCTTGTAGTTCCTACTAGAATAGAATTATGATCTAGTCTTGTAGTATTTACTAGAATAGAATTATGATCTAGTCTTGTAGTATTTACTAGAATAGAATTATGATCTAGTCTTGTAGTATTTACTAGAATAGAATTATGATCTAGTCTTGTAGTATTTACTAGAATAGAATTATGATCTAGTCTTGTAGTATTTACTAGAATAGAATTATGATCTAGTCTTGTAGTATTTACCAGAATAGAATTATGATCTAGTCTTGTAGTATTTACTAGAATAGAATTATGATCTAGTCTTGTAGTCAGTAAATGGTCGCACTTTCTTTGCAATGGTGTGCACGCTGCGAAAAAGGATTTCCAACTTTCTCACAGTAGCAGCCGGTAGTTTTGAGAGCGCTCGCACAGTTGGAGCTGCTTGGAGAGGCTGAGACTTCCCAAGACGAAGGAGTTACGTTTATCTTTTGCATGTAAGCGACAAACCGAACAGAACGCCATGCGCTCCATGGACCTATACTCTAGCCATGTACGAGCCTCTCCTGTTTCTGTGTAGCGCCATTTATCAAAAAATCTCCCAACGTATTTCGGGCCCAGGGTGTTTGACTGAGACGAGGTGGTGGGGATGCTTGTCGAATTAGCGACGACTCATCCTCCTTCCTCTTCTTTTCTGGGGCCTGCACTCCCGCAAGATATCTCCACATTGTTAAGTAGGCTACTAGCGGCTACTTTACCTCAGATAAAATACAAAAATACACCAATAATTTTACGTCACATGGGTTGATTTTTTTTCTTTTCACTGCATGCGTGTGAAGTTGGAGTGTGCATGAGAATGTATCAGTGAGTGAATCAGCAGCAGCTTCCTCCAGTGCACGTCTAGGAAATGTAACATTGAAATTATTTTTGTATTTTTTTGTACAACATTTTTTTTACAGTATATATATTTTTTGGTCTAAATAATTTACTCGCCAAATGCTAAATATACTCGCCATTGGCGAGTAAATAGGGTTAATTTTGATCCCTGTTTGAGAGACATTTAAATATTTATAGGAACGCACGAATAACAATGCAAGCTGTTGAGAACTCTACTCTTATGGCGCTTATGGTGATGTGTGTCCGACACAAGAACACACACAATTAGTTTTATCTAAACCTTCATTAACCTTTCTAATTAGGCTTATATAGTTATAGGAACGAACAAATAATAATGAATCAAGCTGTTGAGAACTCCATACTCTGATTTCTGGTGAAGCTGGGATTGGATGCCGTCGCCTTTGTGGACGGGCATTTCATTTTGCTTATTTTTTTCTCTCGTGCTGGTGGGGGCTCACAGATTTTTTTTCCGCACTAACCGCCTCTCGCTCATTTTGTCCTGCGAGTCATTTTCCGCACTAGTGGGGTGCAACCCACACACACACACTCACATCCAACGAAGGTTCTGGAACATCAGACCCCCCTGGCACCCCCAGACCAAAGGAGCCGTCGCCTTGGAGACGGGGGTTCTGGTTGCTTCGCTGCATCATTTGGTTGCCCAGGTTACCGCTCCCCGGCTGGGCGTTGCTGTGGAGACCATGTGACTGCTGCTGGGAAACAGCATGGGAAGTGGAGTCCAGTCGGCCTGGAAGAGACATCTAAGAAGAGAAACAAACAGCATGACTGAGACTGGTGCAGCATTGATACTGATGGGACAAGGTACTGCAATAGTTGTGGTGTACTGACGTAGTCGGCAGAGTACTGTTTGAGGTACCTGTGAGGCCATGGGATGTGGGGGAGGTTTGTCAGGGGTGAGGAGGCCACTGGGCAGCTCGGACTGGTAGGAGAGAGGAGGCGGCCCCGGAGAGGAGAAGTCTCCTCCCACTCCAGGGAACTCTGGGAAGCCTCCGGACTGGCCGGGGTAAGGACCTGCCATCCAAAGGAAAGACATAGTAAACAACACTACAACCACTGTTGATGATGTCATCACTCTATCCTGTCAGCAATAATCATTATACATTGGATTTAAAAGTGCCTTTCAAGGTACTAGTGCTGCCGCGATTCGTCGACGTCAACAATGACGTCGATGGTAAAAATGCATCGGCGTCAATATTTTTAAATCGATGCATGTTTTTACATTTTTATTTCTAAAACGCAAATTGTTGAATTCAATTTGTTATAATAAATGTCTTATTTTGATATCACTACGTTGCTGCGTTCACCTCAGCCGCTTTTGGGTCCTGTCAATCAGTTCAAAGGTTGCGTGTAAGGTTTCCCCAGACAGAAAGCTTCAAAAGTATGGGAATACTTTAAATTAGCAGACAACAAAACGGCCATTTGTTCACTGTGCAAAATGTCTACGGCGTTTCACAGCAGCACTACCACCGTGCACGAACACCTGAAAAGAAACCATGCAGGTGCTATTCTGGAAGGTGGACCGCCAGAAAAGGTCAAAACACCGTGGGCCGATCACACAGAGGGTTTTTAAAAACGCGGCGCCCACTTTACCATTGTTTTCATACGGTGTAGCGCACTGGTGCTGACCACGCATAAAAGTTACATTTCAACTTTGGGCACTGGGCACGGAGCAGCCCCGCTCGTCAACGGAAGAGAAGATGCGGTTCTGTGTGATCGGCCGCTTAATAAGTGCACTCTATTCATGTTCATGAAACAAATGACCAACGCGTTATTATTAGAAGGGAGAGGTTTTGCCATTGTGGTGCTACATATGCTCATTATTAAAGTAATCATCACTCGTTTGCCTGCTACCTTAGAATGTTCAATGAATGAGTGTTGATTAGAAGGTTTAGGCTGAACCTGGGCTTATTCTATGTTGATTGACAGTGTGTGTGCATTGGGCTTATTGGGATGTATATCTCATCTAATTATTTTATTTCTGCCATTATGTTAAGCTATGTCTTTGTGTGGGGAATGTCATATATGTAACGTTTGTAACGAATATGTAACAAATAATTGTGATCAATATAATTAAAGGTTTAAGTTAAAGGAACATAGGGAATATTACTATATCTTACATTAAGTATTACATGTTAAATAATGATGACGTATTTGTTTTTCTGCTTTCTTTATCTCTTGCTCTCAGTCAATAGCGGTAGCGTTTTTGGATGAAAATGAATAATTTGATTAATCAATAAAATAATCGTTAGTGGCAGCCCTACAAGGTACCCAAGGACACTGTACATAACTATAAGTTAAAAGATTCAGTAGTAGAAGTTAAAACAGTCAGAGTAACCTCTAGCAGACCATTAGATGATATAGATGTTTGGAAGGCAGATGGTTATGATGCTCAGCAATCTCCCACATAGTGACACTCAACCACATATGTCACAATGTCAGGCACTATGTTAGAGTGGGCCAAAGCAGAACACAGATTATGTTCACGGTTTGTGCGCTGAAAAGGGGTCTCGACATGAACAGCAAGCGATCGGCCTCACGCCAAGAGAGGGCTCTTTATGGGCTCTGAGCTCTGCGGTGACGTGTGCTCATGTGGGGACATCGTGGCCTATATTCAGGTCATTGTGAACATCATTTGGGCCCCAAAAGGGTTCTGTGGTTCAGCTGGTTTCAATCCCATGTCTACTACTCTAGGGGTGTAAGCAGGGACTGGAGTAGGCTTTGTGTTACAATGTGGGGGCTACCTTGTCCAGCGTAGTCAGAGGTACTGCTGTTGTTACTGTTGCCCCCTGCAGGCATGGTGGGGAAGGGCATGGGCGAGGAGGTGGTCCTCGAGGAGGGTCCAGATGAAGAAGGGGAGGGGCCTAGTGATGCGATCATCTCCATGACACTGGGCAGAACCATGTGACTGGGGCTGAGGGTGCGGCAGCGCTTCAGCACTGGCCCGTCCGGCTCCTCCTTAATGTGGAGGTCCGGCTTGACTGGAACCGGCTTCCAACTGCAGACCGGATCAATGGTGATCTCCTCATACTCGGAGCTGGGGAGTGGAGCAGAGGGGAGAAAGAAAAATAAGGAACAAAGAGGGCAAAAGGCGCGACGAGTCATGACATCCATCATGTGTGGGTATTAGGAGCGCAAGATGAAGACTTCACTAGAATAACTTAAAACTACTGTAATTGGCTCAAACCTGACCAATCAGCGGGGGCCAAGCAATCATGCTTGGTAGTTGGCGGACCCATTGTTGTCAAAAACCTGATGCCACGACAACGTGTGACCTGCTGCTATAGCATAGAGAGAGACAAAGTCAACTTACCTCTGGACGTAAATGAGGATCCCCAGCATATACTGGTCCACCTCCAAGCCTTCCAGAAGAGCCGTTTTACTACACACACACACACACATCATTTTAAATTAACATTATATTATATTTCAAAGGCAAGATCACCACAATCGGCCACCACTGGGTTTCAGTTCGAGTATAATGTCAGATTCAGCAGTCCTACTATGTTCAGGGTTTCCGACAAAAATAAAAAGTTTACTGGAAGGGGAAGTGCTTCTGAAAGAGAGGCAAGCAATAGCGTAGGGCTGTACCTACAATGGTAATGGCCTGTGTTTTTAAAAATAAATGATGCGTTATATCACAGAATAAAACAGGATATGTATGCTTAAGAGAGCAGAAAAGGATTTTGTTTCTCCGCCATTGAGAAGTGTTGAATTCACACACCTGTGCTGGATGCCATTTCTAACAAATTACACTCAAATAATAGCTCAGATCATATATGTAGCATATAGATCTTATCTAGCCTACCTACAGCACCTTTAATACAGCAATTGCATTAGGCACCACGGGAAAGAGATAGTCATTATTACAAGAGAACAAATGCTTCATGGGGACGTGTTTTATGTTAGATCTAATGAGAGATCTAAACATAAAACCCTTGATGGGCGAAAGCTCTGCAATGGCGATCTTAAAAAAAAAAGCATCTAAATGAGCTGTGCATGTTAACCCTATATTCAATCACACTCCGTAATGAAGCGATCTTAAGCGAGGAACGAAGGGGTTAATCCGCGGTCCAAGTCACAGCGGGTCTAACAGTGTTAACTGAAAAGGCGAAACAACGGCGTTAAAGCGGGGAAAAAGAGAGGCGACCCTGGGTCAGGTCCCAGCAGTTAATACCGCTAGACCCACGGTAACGTGGACCGCTGTGTGCATTTCACTCCCTGCTTTAATCGCTTTATAACGGAGCGTGAATATCTGTCTCTGATGTGACTTTATCTGGATTTGTGTGCTTTAAAGACATTAGCCTACACAAATCATGCAGCAGACACCACTTTATCAATGGGAACCAAGCGTTTTCGGGCGCCCAGGATGCCTGAGTTGAACATTTGAAATCCTGCTGTTAACTTTTTAATGTAATTTTTCTGGTGAGTGTGTATTTATGTGTGTGTATGTGTATGTGTGTGTGTGTGTGTGTAGACATACTTGCACACAGGGCAGCGCCATGTCCCTCTTTCACAGTTGAGCTGCAGGTACGACTCCAAATCAAAACACTAGAGACAGAAATACAGACAATAGAATCACACCTTCACTTAATCAAGACATTGTAGTTTACATTCCTACATGTAAAGTAGGTTCTAATGTATTCATCTAATTCATTCTCTAATCATTCACTCATTTGACATGCACTCATCTTACAGCCAAAACACATCCCATGCTGCAGTTGCCTTGCGCCTGCAACATGCATCCATCTATTCACTGCACTAGAGCAGTAACCATTGACTGACTGAATGCTAGCTCGGTGACATCATAGTGTTGCAGGGTGCCAGAGAGTGATTGGCTGCGACTCAGACCTGGATGTGTCTACAGTCGTGGCCTCGCGCGGGCAGCTGGATGCGTCGGAACGTGATTGGACATTTGAGGGAGACTCTGATGGCGGTCTGCTCCACACCGTCCTCTCCGTTTAGCCCCGGGGTCCCCGGGATAGTCCCACTGCTGAAGTTCCTCTTTACTGAGGACAGAGAGACACAGTCAGTCAGACACACAGGCAGACAGACACACATCTTCTGTGTATCTAGCGACTAATACTGGCTCTCACTTATCTTGATTCATTGAATTTTACCGAGCACCAATCGGATTTAATTGTTGATGTTGCGTAGGATGAAGTAGCAGTTAGCTTGCTGGCAGCCAAACGGAGGTAAAACCAATTCAGACAAAGTAACGGTCTCATCGTCATAGAAACTAAGCTGCTCTTGGATGGTTCAGGTTTATCGACAGGTGATATTACAGGTCGGTAAAGCAGGGAAGTGAGCCTACTCTTGGTAACACAGTGCTCTGCAGGGAGAAGTCTCTTCTTCATAAGTCCCTGAAGAACGGAGCGAACAGACGGCCGGTGGACCAGCTGGAGGACAAACAGGTGAGACTGCAGAGAGACACACACATGGGGCAAGAGTAGAAAGAGGATAGTAAAACAAGTGATTCAAATCATAAACCATTACAAAAATATTGTCATCGAAAATCGTTTTGTAGTAATTTTTCCGACATCTTACAAATACATTATATATTATATTGATGTATTTTGGCAAAGTTTGGCAAAGCAGGATATATCATTAAATAGTCGAAAGCCTTCAGTCATGCATTGTGGGTTCGTTCGTTCGCCAACGTTTAGTAGCTGGCCCGGGTGGGTGGAGGTCCCCGCGCGTTCTATAATAGTTTTACAATAATGACCGCCCGCCAGGAACGTCCCGACATCAAAAATGTAAGTGAAATGTAAAGCAGCACAGCGCTGCTGTGGTGGTGCATTAAAAAAAACTCAAATGCAATTCAACTGGATATGTCACGTTTCAAAATGTCCGCAATGGATGTAACATTAAAATCTCTGTTTAGAAGAAGAAGAAGGTGTGGAATGTGGACTGTGTAAATTAGTGGAAACTATTGTGGAAATGTTTTGTGCACCAATTGCACAAAACACGTCCTGCAAAAGGAGTACTTCTCCTTTTGTAGGACCGTGAATTTGATTATACTTTTGGGGTATTTCTTGCATCCCTAGTAGATAATGTTAGTACAAATTAACAGATTAATAACTCAGTCTTCATTAGACAGTCGAAGCGTGCGTGTGCGTGCGCGCGTGTTCCTTACACAACAGCAGGCCGTGACGGTGATCTGAATAGTGTTCCTTCCTGGTTGACAGACGTGCTTCAGATACAAGGGCTTATGGGACGTCTTGTTGTCCCCACGCTCTATAGTCAGAGGAGTGGCGTTAACGCTGACCTGAGAGACATGAAGAGATACACGTTATACAGGGATACACTACTATGTTGGTTTGGTGTTCGTACCGTTGTACATAGTGTGTGTGTCGTGTTCAGTGACGTGGCGGGGGAGTGAACGGTAACCTGAACAGACGCTGGCCAGTTGGTGTTCATCTGCCGATCTTCATGGTGGTAACACTTAAACTGTAGCTCCAGATCCGGCCTAAAAGATACAGAGGGACACAAATAGTGACACAGTGTTGTATATGTATATCCAATTGAGTGACACATTGTGCGCGTGTGTGTGTGTGTCTGTCTGTGTGTGTGTCTGTGTGTGCTTACCTCATCATGAGAGTTTTGATGACAGAGTCTCTCAGCTGGAAGACATGGTTACTCACGGCCAGGTTGTGCTCTAGTCTGAAGGGCTCGAGCACCACACCGTCACGCACAGGAAAGGTCAGACGCAGGTCATCGCTAGGGTTACCTACCAACATCAAATTGTTGTTGTTGTTATTATTATGATGAGGCTAGCAGGAAGGTGTCTGTCATCAAGTCAATTATGGAATGCGTTTACTAAGTTTTCACATAGTTGAGAATACATTTACTTGAAATTCTTCTTCTTTCACACTTTTAAAGACTGAGGTTTGTGACATTTTGGTCTTCATGAGTCATAAAAAAAAAGCGTTATGCCCAGCAACTGTGTGTGTGTGTGTGTGTGTGTGTGTGTGTACCGGAAGGAGGGGGTTGAACCAGGCTCATGTTGGGCTTAATGTCCGGCAGGAAGGAAGAAGGTGATGGCTTGACGTCACTGTTGCTAGGCGACATGTAGGGCGGGGCCATAGATGTCCCAGGAGTGATGGGAGGGGTGGGGTTACCAGGAAGGGGAGAACTAGGGTAACCTGGCAACCCTCGTCCCGGCTGAGAGAGAGAGACAGAGACAGAGACAGAGAGAGACAGAGAGAGAGAGAGAGGGCCATTAGAAGGAAACAGACAGGCAGGCATAGAGAATGACAGACACATGCAGACTAGGGCTCGATTTGGCTTCACTTGCCTCATTCCCTTATCCCTATATAGTGAACACTATATAGTGCCCTAATTAGAGAACAAGTATAGAGGGAATTTGGACACTAATTATGCAGTGGAAATCCATCTGCGTGGCACGTATTTGTCACATAAACAAGCCGACGCATGTTAGATGTCATCCCGTGACAGCTCATTTGCATAAGGAACCCACATGTGCCGACCATCTCTACTGGATGAATCCGAAGACAATGAAAACCGCTATGCATCATGGGGTAAAGTGTGGAAATAAGTGTGCATCAGTTGGACAGTTATTTTGTGGTGCATTATGGGTATAAAATAGTGCATTATATAGGGAACCAGATTTGTAATACAAAATGGTGATGCCCCAAATAGTGCACTATACAGGGCACAAGTGGACCAATCAGAATACAGCATAGGAGACTTACCCCAGTAGGCTGGTTGAAGGAACTGTATGTGCCACCGGCGCCACCTGCTGTTAAGGAGTTTAATGCACTACCCTGCCCATTAAACTGGTCCTGTCACACACACAGTGAGAAAAAGAGAAAGAAAGAGAGACGGAGAGAGACAGAGAGAGAGACAGAGAGACAGACGGAGACAGAGAGGTCAGTCCTGACTAGCAGATTTATTTGGTGCGATGTTGAAGCATCTAACAGAATTCCTGCTTACCTTGTAGTATTGTGAGTTTGGTGGGGCAGAGTTGGGGTACTGTGGGAGGGACATCTTGTGGTTCTGGTAAGAAGGGGAGGGGCCAGATCGCTGGGGGGCAGGGCCAGGACCACCAGGACCTATAGAAGAACACACAGGAACAGATTTAGTGCCAAAGTGGTGACTAAATTGTTGAAAAATAGTGCCCCCCCCCCGTGATTGGTCAACAATACCATGTGAATGATAGCGTCTCATGTCATTAAACAAACAGACCACACTGCATCGTGTTCGACAGCCTATGCGAACACACCAATTTAGATGTTTTTTTTCCTTAAAGTCTCTGACTGACAAACAGTCCCAAAATGTCAAACATACATACGTGATGTAAAAGTTGTCTTATTGTGCATGTACCAAAATGTGAGCATGAATAAACATATTAGAATATTAGAAATGTTAGTTCAAAAACCTGTTGTTTTGCTGATCACGCTATGATCAGTACTATGATCAGTACTCATTAAAGCCTTTGCCTCGTCAAAGGCTTTAATGAGTAGGTAGGTCTTCTCACCTGCATGGTACTGCATGTTCTGCCCTGCGTAAGGGCCTTGCCCAGGGTGGTTGGGGCCATTTCCACCAGGGACCGGACCCCCAGGACCAGACATCACGTTCACACTGGAGCCAACCTGGAGCCCGTACTGCTGGGGGACACCCGGGAACGACTGGAGGAACAGAGACACACAGACAGAATTAGCCTGATAATCATCCTGAATTCATATTTCCATATTTCCCAAGTTTCTTCCATCTGAGCCGTTTTCAGAGACTGGGCGGGGTTGTTTCCACCTAAACCAATCTGTAAGCGGATAACGATCCGCAAGTGATGGATAGCAGAATCCATAGACTTTAAAGGTAGAATCCAAACTTGTTTGCTATGCGAGTCGCCATGTTGTTTTCGGTTGGTCACTATGGTCACATGGATTTCAACAATCAACAATATTTATTTTGCCGATTGGCTCATTGAACATTCTGACCGAGTCGAGTACCACTCAAGCAATCGCCACCGGACCCTGAATCCCAGAACATTTGTAAAAAGTGGGGATTCAGGGGATCGAACCGAGCAAAGACAGAATATTAACAGGATGAGACGTTTGTGGATGGCATGGCCGCTGCTCTGCTACTCACACACTATGCTTGACAGTGTGGTCGTTGTGCTTCCAACTACCAGCAGCTAACACACATTAGAGCTAGCTAGCTTGCGTGGTAGCATTTTAACCAAACTTGTAGCTACTAGCAACAAGCTAATAATAATTTTAGGTGGCTTGCCCTGGTCCGCATATTTTAGCTCAATGGGTTTTTCTTTATCCGTCATGACGGACGTATTTGGAGATGCTATGAGGGTAATGCATACAATTCAGGAATCAATAATAGGAGATGTTTAGGAATCCCAGCAGTCAGAGAATTGTTTAGGATAATGTTGATGAACACCAACAGTGAGTTCCCTCTTGTGTTGACCAACTGCAGTGCGTCAGCCTACCTCAGAGTTGTAGGGCCGTTTGAGGCCCTGTGCTGGTCGCAGCGGTCCTTGCTGGGGTCCGGGGCCATAGTTTGGATGCTGGGCCATCCTCTGACCGGGTCCGCCAGGGCCATACATGGGGCCCATTGAGGGGGGGGCCCTAGCAGGGCCAGGGCCCATGCCACCTTGGGCCATACCAGGGGGGCCGCGAGGGCCCGCATGGGCCATAAACTGGTTGTTGTAGGCACCACCTCCCATCTGGGAGAAACAAAGAACACAAACAAAACACACATTTTTCATTAAAGTAATAAGTAAGTAATGGGCGAGGCAGGCCCTAATGTGTGTTCTGCTGCAACCCATTGGCCGCATAACACCAAGGACGTGCCCCTTCGCCCTTTTGTTGCAGACCTACGATGTGTAGTCCTACCAGAGGTTAGCATGATGCCTGTCTCTGTGGAAGTCCGTGTCATCGAATAGCTGATTGGTCAATTAAATGCAGGCAGCTCTGCGAGTCATTTTGCATAATAGAATGTCTAGAGAGTCAGGCAGAGATATTTACTTTAAATTGTTGGAAAGACAATAAGAAACTGTGGAGAGGAGCAGGACCAAGAACTCCAATGTACCTGTACTTGTTACATATGGCAAATAAAAACACTATCTATCTACGGTATGGAAATACAATTTACCTATGCCTCTTTCATACATAGTTCCCAGTAAATGACTGGGATAACCTTTCAGGCAGCGCTAATGATTTTCACTATTCACACATTCACACTATTCCTGCAGCTACGTCCTGGAACACTTCCGTCTTCCCTTTCACACATGGCATAGCAACACCGGAATAGAACGGCCAAGGGACAGTCCAGCAGATGGCGGTAATGCACTTATGGATGCCAGCTGCGATTGAACTCAACAGAAGAAGAACTGAGAGGACTGAGAGGAGCTCCCTTATTTCTGAATCTGGTTCCAGCCATTCTTGTTGTTTGCAAACAAAAGTTGTATTGATATTGTTATCGAATCACCCGAAAAGCATTGGCGCCTTAAGATAAACAGTTGCGGATTAAAATACGGAGTCTCTAATATCAGCGGAGTCTTGTGATTATTTCGCTCACTTCACGTGAAAGTGTCTTACGTCAGACTAGGGTTCGTACCAGATGTTCCGGAAATGTCACTAGGTCTTGAGGTGGGAAATTGGCGGTACAGATTTTCCGGGATTTCAATCCCCGTTCCCATTCACACATGACCCCATGCAGGAAATGTTCCGGAACATTTCTTGGATAGACTGCATGTGTGAAAGGGACTTTAGTTACAAACAACACAAAGAGCAAAAAACTAAAGCCACTAAGTTAGGGTAGGTGTATAAAGCATGCACTTTATACTGTATAAAACTATCCAATATAGGAGGTGGTGAACTTTGACCCTCAATATCTATGCATTTCCTCTTTGTCGATTCCATTACAGGCGCAGCTGCATTTGTGTCCCAGCAGGAAGTAGTCTCACCTGTCCATAGTTCATTTCCTGGTTGTGTTTCTCCTGGATTGCAGCAACCGTTGCTGTAGCGGTGGCTGTTGCCGTGGCAGCAGCCGCTGCGACAGCGGCAGCGGCTGCTGCCTGGGTAAACTCTGACCCTCTGGAACCGCCCGGTCCAGATTGGTAGCTGTACAGAGCAGAATCAAATCAGAACCCCACCGGAATACATACAAGAACCAACCACCATAGCAGCGTCTCTCCAACTTCTAAAGACACCAATATTTCTCATATGTTTTCTCATTACCGTGGTTCAATGATTTGATTCTACAATTATTTTGTCTAGAGAACTGCAGATACTTGGCGTCATTCA
>OMKN01047965.1:5798-17877 GCA_900302345.1 Melanonus zugmayeri | reverse complement strand
AGCCTGAGTCAGGCTGATTAGACTCTGGGGCTGAGGTGAGGCTGCACACCTGTGGTGCATCCAGTAATCAAGGCCCACAGGTTAAACCAGCCGTCACCACACACTCACACACACACACACACACACACACACACACTCAGGACTGAGTGCTACATGTCAGCAAGCTACCACCTGCTCTGGCAACCAAACCATTTGTTCATCCTGGGTCCCTATTTCACCACCAGGTATGTCGTTGGTGGAACAATAGGACCCCTTTAAATCAAGACAAACTCATACTTTAAAACATTACATCATCAAAATGAAGAAAAGAACAATGTGTTACTTGTTCTGCATTTCGTTATTTGACTTCAGATATGAACGATCCTACTTAACACACTCTTATCGACTTCTCTCAGACCCCCGCCAGGGTTCAGCCCTACTCTGGGGTTCAGCCCTACTCTGGGGTTCAGTCCTACCACAGGGTTCAGCCCTACCACAGGGTTCAGCCCTACCACAGGGTTCAGCCCTACCACAGGGTTCAGCCCTACCACAGGGTTCACCCTACCACAGGGTTCAGCCCTACCACAGGGTTCACCCTACCACAGGGTTCAGCCCTACCACAGGGTTCACCCTACCACAGGGTTCAGCCCTACCACAGGGTTCAGTCCTACCACAGGGTTCACCCTACCACAGGGTTCAGCCCTACCACAGGGTTCACCCTACCACAGGGTTCAGCCTACCACAGGGTTCAGCCCTACCACAGGGTTCAGCCTACCACAGGGTTCAGCCTACCACAGGGTTCAGCCTACCACAGGGTTCAGCCTACCACAGGGTTCAGCCTACCACAGGGTTCAGCCTACACCACAGGGTTCAGCCTACCACAGGGTTCAGGCGTGTGTAGTAGGGTCCCTATGGGACGAAGTTCATAGTTTTACTATTTCTGCAATTAACTACTTTTCCTCAAATTCTTAAATAGGACTTGAGTTCATTGCATTTAATCAAAACTAGCGCAGTGCCGTTCAAAACGTACCTGTAGGGAACGGGACGTGGTTCTGGAGAACCGCTTCAGGGCTGAACGATGAACCGAATTCAAACCGACATCGTATGTAACACAATTTAACACAATGTAACACAATGCAAGTTTCAAATCGCAAAGGCTGTTTATGTTACACAATCTAACCAATCAGAGGGTGGAAACACCTGGTCACGTGGGTTCACGTACACACGAGTGCGCGCAGTAGATGAAGACAACAACTCGCCGCGCCGCGCTCCCGGACGCGCTCTGTCCTTTAACTGAACCCGTATGTGATTCTGTCTCCATGAACTGAACTAAAATAACTCACTGAACTGAAAGTTCCCTCACGGTCAGACATCAGGAGAAAACAAAGAGTCAAACTGATTTGGTCGCTGAGGCTGCATGTCTCCACTAACTCATACTTATTGAAGGTATGAAGGGATTCAACGCGATCGTGTATTCTGCGCATCGGGCGGTGATGCTACAAACAAATACCAAGTGATGGACACTAAATCCGACAAATTACAAAATGATTTTGATGTGATTTTAAAACTAGATCTATTGCCCCGTGATGGAGCCCTGGTCTACGTAGGCCCTGGACATGTGGTCAAGCCACATCAATCAGATGAATTAATATTATATAAGAATTATTAAAAGGTTAAGTCATGATAATGATATTACATGTTTACAAGGCTTGAAGTTTAATCAATCAGTCTATTGTACTGTGAATGAGGGTTTTTCTTTATAAAATTCAATAGTTAATTAAAGACATGTTATTCATATCAATGCATGCATCCATTCATCTCATTTCATCATAACGTAGGCCTGGCCTACAGGAACACGTAGGCCTGGCCTACAGGAGAGAGCAGTTTATAGGTTGACTGTATCCAATGTTGTGTTGGTCAAACTATAGAGTGATTTATTGCTTGTGTTTAGTGAATAATACAGAAGATGAGGAACTTCTACAAAAAGAATTGCATACTAAACAGCAATCGCTATATTGGTCCATCCAATTAGCAATTAGATTATTTTCACAAATCATTCACCCTACAGCGCTTCCTTGGGTCCTCAGCAACACACACACCAAGTGTGAAGTAGATCGGATGAACGGTTCTCCAGAAGGACAGACATGCAGAGATTGCCTCCTTTAGTAGAGAGATGCAATACAACCAGTGGAAGCAAAGTCTCCTCGTCCTACTCGTCTACTGGACTTCTACTGTTCACTACTCGTCTACTGGACTTCTACTGTTCACTACTCGTCTACTGGACTTCTACTGTTCACTACTCGTCTACTGGACTTCTACTGTTCACTACTCGTCTACTGGACTTCTACTGTTCACTACTCGTCTACTGGACTTCTACTGTTCACTACTCGTCTACTGGACTTCTACTGTTCACTACTCGTCTACTGGACTTCTACTGTTCACTACTCGTCTACTGGACTTCTACTGTTCACTACTCGTCTACTTGGTTCACAGAATAACGTTCAACCTCATCGTATTGTATTTCTTCTTCAGCTGGAGCATCACTCGAGGACTCGTCTCCGCCCTCCTCATCCGTGTTGGTGTCAGCGCCGCTACTTGACTCCCGCTGGTTTAATTGAATCTTCCAGAGAGTGGAGGGCGGCCATCATCTTGTTCACTGGGTTAGTATCCTGCAGACGGTGGACGTCTCTCTCTAGCTCCAGACCTCTTGCGCCTTTCTTACATCGTAGCATTTTTCCGCCTTTATTTGTTACAAATAAGCAAACACGCAGAACCCTGCAGCCATGACCACCGCAGATTCAGATTAACACGCAGAACCCTGCAGCCATGACCACCACAGATTCAGATTAACACGCAGAACCCTGCAGCCATGACCACCACAGATTCAGATTAACACGCAGAACCCTGCAGCCATGACCACCACAGATTCAGATTAACACGCAGAACCCTGCAGCCATGACCACCACAGATTCAGATTAACACGCAGAACCCTGCAGCCATGACCACCACAGATTCAGATGACCCACATTCAGCAGAGCGCTACATCACCGACATGACAGCCGTGCCGGCTCAGCCGCTCGTCGGCCGAATGACCGGAGGCGGCGTCGCTACTAGACCGCCCTCGTGGTCTTCTAGACGCAGCGCTGTCACCGCCGCCCGACGACACACCTCTCCCAAAACCCTTCCTCCACCCCCCGAGGTCTGGGGAGAAGGAAGAAGGAAGGATCCACAATTCGCTCCCAGCCGTTCCAAATTCCTGATGGAAACGAACAAGGTGGGAAAGGGCAAGGAAAAGCAGACCACCAGGAGAGTAGGTCTGTACTTAACAGGGATCTCAAACAGACCCAGTGGTACAGACCCATCAGGAGAGTAGGTCTGTACTTAACAGGGATCTCAAACAGACCCGGTGGTACCCTGCAGGTCTGGCAGGAGAAGAGAGGAGCGACGCGCCTCAATACACAGCCCTACTGGAATGTTCTGGAAGCGTGGAGGCTAACCTCCCACCCAGTCTACGGTACAGACTAGTGGACCGGTCTCTACTAGCCCTAACCTCCCACCCAGTCTACAGTACAGACTAGTAGACCGGTCTCTACTAGCCCTAACCTCCCACCCAGTCTACAGTACAGACTAGTAGACCGGTCTCTACTAGCCCTAACCTCCCACCCAGTCTACAGTACAGACTAGTAGACCGGTCTCTACTAGCCCTAACCTCCCACCCAGTCTACGGTACAGACTAGTGGACCGGTCTCTGCTACGGTATCATAGCAACCATATCTGTACGTGTAAGAATGTTTGTCACTAGCTTTTAGATTCAGATGGAAACAGTTGGGGAATTGTTCTGGGAATCTGAGCTCCCCCAGGACACGTCTGATCACCAGCTTTCGTTGGTGCTGGATTTAGAGAGCGATAAAACACATTTAAATATTTGGCCTTTGGTCATGTGACCAATATACTATACCGCTTTGAATCATTATTGGGTCGAACACGAGCAAATGCACGTCCTTGTATGATTGTCCTCCTAGTAACGGCCGTCTATAACAGAGAGCTATCCTTAGCTGCAGGAAAAAACAGATCCTGGTTTATATCCCTGCATGCTCCAAGACAGCGTGTCAAAATAAAAGCGTACACTATGATTTGAGCACATCCACCGTATGGATTTCAACACCGAGCCACTTGTTGGCGGAGCGTTGTTTGTTAGGGCCGATAGGATGATGAAGCCTCATTGGCCGACGCGTGTTATGTAAGTGGGTGGCGGCGGGCGGGAACGGCTACGTCCAGGGTAAGGAGACCCAGGAGATAAGCCGGGACCTCGAGAGGGCCGAGCCGGACCACCGGCCGCCCCGTGGTCATCGGATCCTCCCAGAGAGACGATATAAAACCACCTGTTCCAGATTACGGCCGTCGTGTGCAAACAATGTGAAACAATCCTCCCCGCTTCCTCTCGGCGTCTGCTCCATTAGCCTGGTTTTGATGTCCCTCATCGGTCCACGTCTGCGACAGCGAGGCAGACGTTCTTGCCGTCGGTCTGGTTTTCTTTAGACGCCGGCTCCAGAAAATAATCAGGTCTCCACCGCCTTGTTTAACCACTGGACCAGCTCCTCAATGAACGAACATGATGAGTACATGAGTAATACTAGATGGTGTCAGAGGTGCAGAGTGACTGAAACCAAGTCATGCATCAAGTGAACATCCCTAGTCCCTAGTGACAGGACTAGGGGGGCGTGTGCGTGCGTGTGCGTGCCACACACGCACGCACACACACACAATACAGTGATTCAGTCAACGCGCACCGGTGATGCTGAGACATTAACACCCCTTTATGTCGAACATTTCCAGACCCAAAGCCGACCCACGTCCCGGGCGGACCGAGCCCCCGGGTCGGATGCGACAGTAAAGCCTTTCTGTCGCATCGTGGGACCGACAGGCGACACGGAGCCCTGCAGATCAGACCAGAACTACATTTATATTTAAAACCACCGTGTAATCACGTTGTCCTTGCACACAAACAACCCCGTGTTCGTTGCGCACCATCCTAGAAGGACACGATAGTCTTTCTCACACCTCCTCCTCCTCCTCCACCATCTCCTCCTCCTCCTCAAAAAAACACGCATTTCATTCCTCACCTTTTCAGCACTCCAAAGACATTCGCGCACATGTTTACGGATCGGTTCTGTTTCCATCAGCTAAAGGAGACCCGGGTGGTGGCGCGTCGTCGTCGTCCCGGAGGTTCGGGTCTAGTGGATCCGTCCGGACCACTGCGGGCGGCTCGCCCCTCCCACCGCGCCGGACCCCATCTACACCACTACTACTACTACTACACTGTGCTCAAATACCATCTTGTTCCATATTTAATTATTAAATATCCTCGCTATTATATGAGCTATATCCACGAAAGTGTGCGTTTGTGTGAGAGTGACGTGTAGAGAGCGGCTCTAGTGCGGACGGGCTAGCGTCGTCTGTCACTTTAGCTGCTGATCGACAGCCGGATCAGCCCTGAAACGGGGAAAATACTCGGGGCGAGTGACTCGTATGAAGTCAGTGCGCGTTGTGTGGTGATCTGGGGTGATTCGTACCTGCATAACCACCGCACGGCCATCTGTCTTGTTGTCAAACGATGCGCAGCTCTCGCTTAAGATAAACATTAGCCTAGCCTCGGTGGCTAACCTCACTTTACTACCGCGAGCATGACCTAGCGCGGAGTTTCCCCCCGGACGGATCGTTAACGTACTATACCATACGCACAATCTGCATTCACAATACAACCCAATAATGAATCAAAGTGCAATATCAAATGTATTAATGTTTCTATATTACATTTGATTTATAAATGGATTGATTTAAAATTGCGCAGGGTAAGTGTTCGGTCGTCCAACATATTTAAGGTGAGACGTCACCGCGCGTCTCCTGGAAGCGGACGTCAACACGCAGCTCGCCGTGGTCACTCAGAGGCCATGCGAGTCATCTCTTATTAAACGGACGGATCCGGAATTAATATTTTAAATGGCGACCAAAACAGCGCGACACCTATTACGGGGTCAGTCCTGTAACCCTAGAACCCAAGGTCACCCGCGACCACGTAACACAATAGTGTTACATGCGAGTCGTGGCTGCTCGTCAGACAAACAGGCCGCCGGGCGGGAGGCGTCTGCAGAGGTTCGTACATTATGGTCTTTACTACTGAGAAAACAGTCAACAAGTGACGTGTTGAGACGCGAAGAACACGCACAGTGTGTAGTGCACACTATGCATGGAAGTTGCTGATTGCACTTAATTGCACAATTGCACTCGAGTCAATCATTTGTCAACCACAGCCTCTGATCAAGTTTGAAGCGATCACACTTAACGTGTCCATCACAGGGGACGGTCCACGACCCATGCACACTATGCGTTTACAGTAGAACAACAACTATGAAGCAGACATGTAAGGTTACCTTCTGCTCGGCTGTCGAAGAAGTGAATGTAGATCACGCTTGACCTCGTGTGTACGGAGAGAAGTACGTCCAGCTAAGCGCTCTGTGGTTCAGAGTGTGTGTGTGTGTGTGTGTGTGTGTGTGTGTGTGTGTGTGTGTTACCTACCATCGTCATTGTTTGGATTGCAGGATTTATCCACAAGAACACCAGGTAGGTAGACCTGGTGTAGATCCTCTGTGTCTCCTGGCTGCGGTGTCTCTGGTCCGAGGCTGAGATACGGGTTTCTATCCCCCAACCCTTTTTGCGTCCATGGGGTTAAGGCTCGGGTGGCGTGTGGTTATTCGACTCCCAGCTTAAAAGGCACCGGGTTCGATCACCCATGTCCACAGTCTACCTGTAGGCATGATTTAGCAAGATGCCTAAGCCACTCCCTGCTCCTTAGTGACATAAAAAAACTAAAGCATCTGCGAAATGAGATCCCCCAGGTCAACACATACCTCTGTTGCAAATAAGTGTATTGGTCAATCTTGTGTACGTGTGTTGTACATGTGTTGTACATCATTGTTCTGTAGCTTTTTATTGATGTTGAATAAGTATTGTACCTTATCTCACCCTAGCGTCCCTCTAAGATAGACCGGTCCTGTGTTTCATCATGTGTGCAGAGCTCCGCCTTCAAGCCAGCAGCAGACTCCACCCATGACTGGATTGGTCCGCCCAACAGGCTGTCAAACATCCGGCCAATCACGTACCACATCCCCGCGCAGGAGACGGACCTGGAGAGGCGGCTGAGGAGGCTGAGGCAGCAGACGGAGATCTGGAATCACGAGTTCTGGGCCCACCAGAACATCACCTTCAGTAAGGTGGGTGCTGCTGTGTCTTACCTGTACCTGCACCTGTGTGACAGGTGTTTTGGTGGATGGTTTTGGCCCATGGAATGAACTGCTGGGATCAAGCACAACACTTGTATGCCATTGTTTTATGTGACCCATGTCTGTATGTAATGTACTCCATTTAATGTAGGCCAAGGGCTGGACAATAAAGTCGTACTCTATTCTCCCTCTAGGCTATTGTGTAGTGTACTGAACTAGGCCGGTGTCAACCAGTAGACGCCTGATTAGGAGGGGTTGGATAGTGTTGTGGTTTTGGTGTTCGACACCCAGCCGAAGGGTACTGGGTTTGATCCCCAATGTCCGCAGTCTACCTGTATAATTGAGCAGAATCTGTCATTATGGAAAATAATAAAATACAATAAAATTGTTTTCCATTATTTGCAGAATATATCGGCAAATAACTTTGAGAATCATGTTGTTCAATTTTCATAGAAATCCATGTTGTCCTCTTGGTCAAGCTGCTTCATGTTTATCAAATCACCAGCTTATTCCTCAAGCCACCAGCAGATGGCGCCGCTGTACAAGGAAGTGAACACGCCTTTAACATCAGCCTGAATAACTCACCCAACAATGTTCATGTTTGTGTCTTCAGGAGAAGGACGAGTACATCAGCTCCCAGTTGAAGGCTAAAGGCCTGGCTGCCCGGGACGAGCAGGGTGAGATGAGGCTTCCTAACCATATCATACACGCCAATAACCACACGAGTATGAGATGTATGCTATCATGTCTGAAGTCATTCTCTTCTACTGTTTCCGCCAGCATCTGGGCTTGTTCTACGACTAGAGGGGTCAGGATAGTGTAGTGGGGTCTAGAGGGGTCAGGATAGTGTAGTGGGGTCTAGAGGGGTCAGGATAGCGTAGTGGTTTGGGTTTTTGACCCCCGGGTTCTGGGATCGAACCCCAATGTCCGCAGTCTACCCGTAGGTATCCTTGAGCAAGAAGCCCCCTAACCCCTACCTGCTTATTAATTACATCTACTGTAAGTCGCTTTGGATAGAAGTGTCTGCTAAATGAGCTAAATCTATAATATATATCTATATTCAGCAATATATATATGAATATAATGTCATTAAAAGGACCTCTGTCCTTTTAATAAAAAACAGCTCTAGTACAAAAAATCAGTCCAGACTGATTTACCATCCATATGCAAATCAGTCTTTAAATGGATGCATTTATATTGTGCTTTTCAGACCTGTGGCCACTCAAAGCACTTTACAATGAGTGCCTCACATTCACCCATTCATACATTCACCCATTCATACATTCATACATTCATACATTCACCCATTCATACATTCATACATTCATACACCGAGGGCGGTGTCAACCATGCAAGGCGACTGCTGGTCGGGAGCAGTTAGGGTGTCTTTGCTCAGGGACACTTGACTAGGAGGAGTCGGGGATGGAACCAGCAACTTTCTGGTTGCCAGACAACCCTCTCTACCTCTTAAGCCACTGCTGCCCGTCTATAAATGCAGTCTATTCAGATCCAGTACAGCGTGTATTTTATATCTGCTACTGTTCTCAGTGCTGCTTGTCTCCCTCTTCAGGACGCAAGCGCAGCCTCAACATTGAAGAGATGGCGGCGTTTTATAAAAGCTTCCTGGACACAAATAGAACAAGACATGCAAATTACAACAAGTGAGTTCCATTCCCTGCTGTGTGTGTGTGTGTTCCACCTGAATGATACAGTCTCTATAGTCTTTCTGCATTCACCCCCCATGCTCATGTTTAATTGTAATGCCCAAAAGTCCATAACCTGAAAAGCACACGGTAATAATCGGTATGTTTGCATGTCCTCTAGGGAATGGTACAGACGGAATTTCACCATCACCTTGCTCATGGGCCGGGTGGTGCTCACCAACGCGTGGAAGACGATCACCAACAGAATGAGAAAGCCGAGCAGTTCGCCCACATGACCAATAAAGTGTTCAACCCCTCCTCCTTCAACTGTCTCTGTCGTCTATATCATTTGTGACGTAAGGGAATAATGTATACAAAGATCAGAAGAAACTCAACACTGCAAGAAGATGAAGTCGTCTTTATTCCTAAACGTGTATAATGATTGCTCTTTGAGGAAACTGCTCACCCTTTTTTGTAATAATGCCTTTAAATCACACATGCACCCCTAAACCACACGGTGGGTAAACTAAGTCCACTTTTCTGTTGTTATAACTGTTATTATCCTTGGGTTACAAACACCAATCTGGGCACGACGCGGGTCACGCCTGTACATTTAAAGGCCCTGTGAAGTGTGTGTGTGTGTGGTGGGTGGCTGGTTTAAGCAGCCTCACCTGGCCTGAGGCAGGCTGATTAGACTCTGGGTGAGGCTGCACACCTGTGGTGCATCCAGTAATCAAGGCCCACAGGTTAAACCAGCCATCACACACACACACACACACACTCAGGAGGAGCGCTGGCATGTCAGCAGGATACCACCTGCTCTGCCTACAAACCGTTGTTCAAACTCTGCAATAAACCGGTTTATTGCAGAGTTTGAACAATGGTTTGTCTACAACGCGTAATGGAGGCGCTACCTGGGACGTGTTTGTTAAAATGAATGAATTCACACTACTCGGAAACAGCCAGGTAATTCACGCGAAGCGGTTTCAATGAGATCAATCCACGCGTGGGACTGTAATCTCCGGGATGACGTCATGATCTGGGACCTAGGGGGAGGGGGGGCTCCACTGCGCAGCCGCAGTGGAGCGCAGCCGGACTTAGAGACGAGCTGTCACCTCCGCGGTCCGCCGTAGCACCACGTCCTCCCCACCGGCCTGCGCCGCTTCACATGGGATACCCCGCGTGTTACTGACCCGGTCCCGCCGCCGGGACGACGCCAGCGAGGGACTAGGACCGCGTTTGCGTTGCTCTACACCAGGTGTGTGGCTAGCATGTAAGCTAGGTGCTAATCACGACACCTCCGCGGTTGACGCAGTGAGACTCGGGACTCCATCAGGCTCCAGGGTCCTCCTGTCTCCGGTCCACGTCCCGGTTCCGAGAGTCCCTGAGACGGACGTGCGGCGGTCTAGGACAGCGCGGGGGGGAACCAAGAACGACACACGGCGATTTAAAACGCCGTGAGAACCGTGTTGTAGGTGGGTTGAGGGAACCGACGAGACCCGTTTCCATTGCGCGGCGGATGTCCTCATAGAGCGGTGAGTGGCGCCGTCTACTTCCTGCACTTCGTTGTGAAAAGTGACGTTTATGCCGATGGTCGCGGTGTGTGACGTGTGAGCTGGGACACGTCTCTAGATACAGGTGTGTTGGTGTTGGACGCGGGGGTTTCCACGCTGAAAACCTGTGTGTGATGGTGTTGTGTGTGTGTGTGTGTGTGTGTGTGTGTGTGATGGTGTTGGTGTGTGATGGTGTTGTGTGAGCGTGTTGTGTTCCAGGAGGTAGACGGATCCGAGCCTGTAAGTGACTGTAAAGTGTTCCGACTGGTTCTGCCGGTTCGTGTGTGTGTGTGCGCGTGTGTGTGGTTGTGTGTGTGGTTTTGTTACACACTGGAGCAGATTCACAGTAAATCACAGCTTTCAATAACAGTTTGAATCTCTGCCAAACATGTGCCTGAAAGAGTAGAAACATCTCCGGTGTATTTAAAGTGAACTGCGTTTAGTTGTAACCCTGTTGTGGACTCGTGTATTACATGTGATATCTGTGTATTACATGTGATATGTGTATTACATGTGATATCTGTGTATTACATGTGATATGTGTATTACATGTGATATCTGTGTATTACATGTGATATGTGTAGTACATGTGATATATGTGTAGTACATGTGATATCTGTGTATTACATGTGATATCTGTGTATTACATGTGATATATGTGTATTACATGTGATATCTGTGTATTACATGTGATATATGTGTAGTACATGTGATATCTGTGTATTACATGTGATGTGTATTACATGTGATACCCATGTATTTACGAAGTAATTCGGCTGCATTGAGGCATCAAATTGACCAAAAAAGCTTTAGTGTGAAGTTCAGGAAGTAATTGCCTCTGTCCTAAACCCGGTTAGATAGTACTACCTGTACAGCCTGGTTAGATAGTACTACCTGTACAGCCTGGTTAGATGGTACTACCTGTACAGCCTGGTTAGATAGTACTAACCTGTACAGCCTGGTTAGATAGTACTAACCTGTACAGCCTGGTTAGATGGTACTACCTGTACAGCCTGGTTAGATAGTACTACCTGTACAGCCTGGTTAGATAGTACTAACCTGTACAGCCTGGTTGTGATTATTATGCTGCTCTACCCTGATCTCTTGTTGATAGACAGTGTCTTGGCATCATTGGAATGTACTTGTTTTACTTGTATGTCCTTGTTTAAACACTTGAACCCAGCCCAGTACCTGATGACTAGATACTGTCATGTAATGTCCCTGTAGTCTGGTCGGGTGAAGGTGTCTTGTTCTCATACTGGGACACTGTCCCTTTTAAACCAGGTGATCACCTGCACAGGTAAACAACATGAAGAATGTGGGTGTAGCACAACTGCAAGACTTTTCTGGTAATAGTCTTACCTAAAACTTGACAATCCTTAATCTAATACCTAAACTAACCATCTCTAACCTAACACCTAAACTAACCATCTCAAACCTAACACCTAAACTAACCATCTCTAACCTAACACCTAAACTAACCATCTCTAACCTAACACCTAAACTAACCATCTCTAACCTAACACCTAAACTAACCATCTCTAACCTAACACCTAAACTAACCATCTCTAACCTAACACCTAAACTAACCATCTCTAACCTAACACCTAAACTAACCATCTCT
>OMKN01047787.1:4122-20593 GCA_900302345.1 Melanonus zugmayeri | reverse complement strand
GGGGGAGTGATGGACACGACACAAGGAAGAGGAAGAGGAGGAAAGGGAGAGAGGGGGAAGAAGCAGAAGAAAAAGAGGAAGGGGGGAAATGAACATGACAGATCATTTCAGGAATTAAGCATGTGGAGGAAGAAGGAGGAGACTTGTTTTAGGAAAGCGGAGCAGAGCAAAGACATTCTGAACAAACAAACCACCAAGATGCAATTGAGACAATGGGGCAAGATGGTGGACAAGTCGTTGTGTGGTGTTAGATGAACACGACACTATGAGAATCACTGCCACTACAACCGTGATGTGTGTTACAGGCTCAGTTGTGTATTGGTTATGTGTCCTAGCATTCCAAGCAGTTAGGTTCTGGGCCAAGTCAGACTCATGCCATGACCCCATCGGTGTACTGCCTTACATGTCAATCTCAAACCTAACAGACAAATGGCCAATGTTGCTTTATTACATTCACAAGCAAATACAAATCATAACCGTATGTATCCATCAACCCTATGAACGAGATGGTTTCTACATTGAGGGTAATCACACACTATTGTTGATATGTAATCTATACGATATTTCATACTTTTTTATTTTGCTTTTCTACTGAATACTGCTATCCATCTCCAATATCAGGCAGCACTACAGGCAACTTACTCTGTGGAGTTAGAGCGGGCACGGAACTTCTTTCCTTTCAGCTTCTTGCGATGACCACTCAGATTACCTAGAACATACACGCACACATATTTAGTCCAAAGATACACTTGCTAGAATTACATTCAAGTTTCTTTTTTGCGATTAAAAACATTACCTTGCCAAGAGTTGCTTCTCGGCCGCCCGTTTTCGCAGATATCGGAGATGTGCTTGGCGTCCGGGATCCTCTCACTCCAGGAATGTGACAGACCGTTAGATCTGCACACGAAAGCCGCCAAACGTTAAAAGTAGATGCAAAAACAGTACAGTTCCTGGCGTTATGAACCATTTCAATTCAAAGATTGTTACAGATGTCATATAGTCACACATGTTTACGTTGGTGTTGTTGTATGCATGAGGGATGCAGGGTGGGTGAAAATGGTTGGAAGAAGAAGATAGGAGTCTATTCTAGCCATCAGATGACCACAGTGGTACCACAATGGCAACACAACACAGCTGAATGAAGGCAGGATGAACGAACGGTCCAAAAGGTTCCACTGTACAGCGGCGAGACTGCCATGCATACACACACACACATTGAGCAGACACAGTGGTGGACAACAGTGAATGATGAGGCGGTGGGCGAGATGGCGGACCTGAACACAAACAGTGTGATGCTCTGGGGGATGGAGCGGATGGAGTGGGTGAAGGACGGAGTGCAAATCTGCAGGTGAGACAGACAGGCGGACCTCTTCTTGGAGCTGCAGCCAGAGTTGGTGCTGACCCCGGGGGGCCCGTCGCTGTAGGAGTCAGGGTCCCCGGGCTTCTTCACGTAGTCCCCAGCCGGCATTTGCCTGGTAAGGGAAAGAGGACTGTTGGATTAATACTACGGTACATTGCTTTCTTCAATCACACCTCCTTTATTTTCACTCAGATGTTGTTTTTTACGTTTACGTTAATGTTAAGGTTACGTTGAAGTTGACGTCATGTTTAAGTTAGTGTTATGTTTGAGTTACGTTAACTCTATGCCTAAGTTAACGTTATGTTCAAGTTAATGTTATGTTTAATTGAATGTTGTGTGTGCTAACCTAACTTTTTAGCTTACGTTGCATTTAAATTAATGTTGCGTTTAACTGAACTTAAATTACATTTAAGTTGATGCTACGTTTACATTAACGTTACATTTGAGTTATCATTAAGGTTATTTGTATAACTGCCGTATATCCTGAATCAAACCAAAAATATACAATAACAAAACTGGTGTAGCCAACAAACCGGCAAAATCTTCGGTGAACTTCGGATTCAACATATCTCTTCTGCCTGTAGCTCCTATGAGAGAAGGAACAGCGTTTTATTTAGAGACCAGTGGTGGTGTGAGTAACGTCAAATGTGCTTTTTGTAAGAAAAAGCCTTGTGAACACTTACTTGTAGCGCCAGGCTGTTATGGCAAGGATGAGGCCAAGGAAGAGAATAGATCCTGCAATGGCCCATATTATGATGTTGGTAGTGGTAATACCTGAGACGGGACGAGAGAGAGGAGAGAGGGAAAGGTGCAACTTTATTCTATTTGCTTTCATCTTTTGCAGAGCAATACACACAAAGGGATTCACAAAACGCGCAAATCACAGCAGCAACACGTAAAACATAAAACACCTAAGACAAAAGGTTTGATATCAGAGCAAAGGGCAAAAGAACAAACAAACAAACTATTAAACTATCTGTTTGAATGACCCTTTCAGTACAACTGGGGAGAACTTAGGTGTACAATAAGTTCCCTTCAGTGAAAACACAACCAGTTCAACCTTTTTTACTGGTTGTGGGTCAAGACAAACCAATCATTGTTTTTAACACAGAGGTAAATATAGATTTTGGGTAAAGGGAGGATTGTGGGATAGGAAAAGGTGGAAATGACATCAACGACAGAACAAGCACAATAAAAGAGGAACTCAAATCTGACCTCGAGTGACCCCGTCAAAGACATGAGCCTGTTGACAAAGAATGAGTGTGAACATAATGGCAAAAAGAAAATAATGGCATGCATGGTTCAATGAGCGCAGATGCAGCTTTAATGAACAGACATGAAGTCCAACTCAAAGGCCAAGAACAATCAAAGAAAATGGTTTGGCACAAAGTCCACTAAACACTCCATTGTGAATTGAAATTGGCAGAAGAGAGGGGATATCAAAAGGTGGTGGTTGAGTGAAGGTGGAAGGGGGAATAGAAGAGAAGAACAAAAAGAGAACAAACACAGAAGCAAGATGGAGAGAGAGAGAGACAGAGAGATCACAAGGGGGAGGCCAGTGGATAGGGGCTCTACCTGAAGCAGAGGCAGTGGGTCCCACAACCAGGTAACTGAGAGGAGAGGAGGAGTTACAGTCCTCTCCTGCCCAGCCCAGGTGACACACACATTTCAGCTCACTACTGCACACCTGCAACACCACAGAAGAAGAAGCAAGGATTTCAATGGTGAGACATAGATGAGATAGATAAACTTAGATATATTTCAATGTTTCCAAAGAACTACGGCATGTTCTCCTGGATACACATACACTTGATCTATATGCACATTTCTGTTCAGGTAGTAGTCGTTTGATCAGTGTATGTACGGTATGTTTACCCCGTGTCCAGAGCAGATGATCTTGTCCGTGGTGCCGGGGCAGGTGCTGAAGTTGAACTGCTGGATGGGGAGACACTTGTGGTTGAAGCAGATGCTGTCTGTGCCACACGCCGTGCCATCTTCCACGTAGCCCAGGTCAGTGTCTCCGTCGATCACTACATGGCCCCCACTGCCACAGACAACACAGCTCAGTCAGTCACACAGTAAGGCTGTAAGTTATACGCCCATGTAATCGCAATGCCTCTAAACTATGAGATACATTTGGTGAGGTTGTGTGTGTGTGTGTGTGTGTGTGTGGATTACCTGCAGTCCAGAGAAGCACTGTGCTGGGCCACGGAGAAGGACGTCAGACCCCCCTGTAGCTCCCCCAGGCGCGGGGCCGGGGAGATGTTGGAGCACAGCAGATACCCACAATGCACATCTCTGGAACACAGGTGTAGGAAATGTCAGGTTATGTCAAGAAGTCAAGAGTAAAAAAATGGATGATGATGATGATGATGAGAAATAATTGTAAGGTGGTGGTGGAGAAGGTGGTGGTGGTGGACGTACTGTTTGTTACACTGGACCCAGGTGTCCTTGTCCTTCCCACAGTTGCCCTTCTCCGTCCCCTCAATGTTGAGCTTCTCGTAGCAGAACTTGTCAGCGGCCATCGCCTCTGATGGGGGTCACCACAGAAACACATGGTTTTATGTATAGCTGACATTTGCATCCAACATCTGAATGTCTATTTAGTGGATTTATTTTTAAAATAATCAGTAAGAACATGTTACTTACTCTCTCCCCATATGTACTTGCACTGTCTATCTTTGGTTTTGCACCGTCCGTTGAAGCAACGACCCTGTGACAAAACAGACTGTAAACACCAGGTAGAAATGTAGAAATCATAACATTAAATAATGCTTAACATTATTTAAACTAGTACAACCTAACAAGGGAACACTTGTTAGCAGCCATTGTTAAAAACAACTTACCTGGTCTTTTTCACAGGTGTAGCCATCCATCTTGTGCACATTTGGCGGACACTACAGTAAACACAGACGGTTAAGAGAACCTCAGGAGACACCAAGGTATTATACACCCTTTTCACACAGGCGTCATCATAGGACAAACACTGGTGTGGCTCATAACACTAATGATGGGTCTGCTCCCTTTATGTACCGGGGCACGGGTAGTGGACTACACTAGTGAATATATCACACATTGACCATGGACCATGTGCCCTGCTACATAAAAGGAGCAGACCCATAATTAGTATTGTGACACCTGTGTTTGTCCTACAATGACAGCTCTGTGAAAAGTGTCTAAGGGTTTCTTACTGTAAGAGACTTAGTGTACTCTGTGTGTGCATAGTGCACGGTCACACCCACCTGGCTGGAATTGCCCGTGCAGTTCTCTGGGATGTCACAGTCGTTTACTGCCTCTCTGCATACCACACCCATAAACTCCATCTACGGTCAACATCATCAACAGAACACATTAGCATATCTTTAACAGAGGAGGAACAGTGTGGAGCACTGGGTTATGTGTTATGTGTTGTATATCCTCTTCCTCCTCTAAACTAGTGTGTGACGGCACCTGGCAGCTGTTGCAGCACAGCCCGTTACTGCACTTGGAGCCATGAGTTAGGGTACACTTGGTGCAGCAGTTCTCCCCTTCCTTGGCACACTCCTAGAAAGACAAGACAAGACACAAACTAACTGTAGCCCTTGTGCACATTTTAAACGCTCTTCAAACGCAAGCAAAGTTGCTGTGCATCGTATACAGCGTGTTGATGCGTACAATGGCGGATTCGGATTCGTGCAAGCAACGTGTGCGATCAGAAATACTTTGGAGGAGAAAATGAAGAGAACCGCTTCTCGCTTTTCTGTCACACCCCTGTTCAGGAATGTCGGCTTCTGTGTAAAAGGGACAGAAGCCAGCGTTCCTGAACAGAGGTGTGAATGCGGCAATTTTACTTCCTCCCTTCCCGGCATATTGCCCCAACAACCCCCCATTCCGGCTTCGTACCTTTTACACACCTTTTGGTGGACATTGGGGCATCAAACCCAGTAACTTTTGGCTGGGAGTCAAACACCCTAGCCACTATACTATCCTGCCCCCACATTTGAGGGCTCTCTGTAAACTCTATAATCATCTATTGACAAACTCTATTATAAGGTAAAGTTTCTCTGTAGTCTAAGGCTATTCTAAGGATAGCATTTCATGGTTAGCATTCCTAGCTGCTCTTTTGATGTGATCCTATGGACTCACCACTGGGCTTCCACAGTCACACTCCTCCCCTGGTTCCACAAAGCCATTACCACATTCTGGAGGGTCCAGGAGCTGGGGGAAAGAGCCACATTAGCAATCAATTAACAAACTAACACATGTGAAGTTGGTGGATAGGGTTGTGTGTGTGCCTGTGTAGTGTGCATGCCTGCGTACGTGCCTGCATGTGTGCCTGCGCGCCTGTGTGCGTGCCTGCGTGTGTGTGTGTGTGCGTGCGTGCGCACAAACCTTCTCCGGCTTGTTGAACAGACAGGCTCCTCCACCACTGTTGAGGAAATTGTGGTACTCCTCCAGGTTGCAGTCCGAGAACTTCTTCGGGAGGTAGAAGCTGTCCAATACAACCACAGCACAGTTATATGAGGTTACACTGTAACACAACATCCACATCATTATCTCCAACCACATGATAATGGGAGAGTTAAGCCCATTATCATGCAAACCACATGTGGACACTGATCCTGCGTGAAACATTGTGAAACAGACATTTTAAGAATGAATAGCGATCACTGTTAAGTATCACAAAACAAATCGCATTATCTTAACTGTTCATACAAAAAACACAATACAAAGAAAAAATATCAACTTCTTTGTCATTCTTTCATTTCTGTTTTGTTTTCAAACCATACTCACTGTTAGGATGAACTCCTATAAGAACAAGACAGAAGTGGAACGCTAGTGTATGTGTGTGTGTGTGTGTGTGTGTGTGTGTGTGTGTGTGTGTGTGTGTGTGTGTGTGTGCGAGCGTGTGTGTGCATGCATGCATGTGTGTGTGTGTGTGAGAGAGAGAGAGTCTTTGCATTGCAACATGAAATGAAAAATGAATTATTTTCATTGCATCCACTCAGAATGTCGTGAATGTAATGGATTCAACCATTATTGCATTTCTTAGTCTATCCCTATAAAATGATCACTTAATATCATAATGATCATTTCGTTTGTGAATCTGAAAAGCCTTGTAATTATACGCTTGTTAAATAAAGCTGCCAAGCGCATCATGAACACAGAAGTACGTCAGTACATTTCTGCCCAGATCTCACAGTGGATGAGAAGTCAGAGCAGGAAGGCAAGCAGCATCTGGAGCCCATTAGAGCCCACTGAGGGGAAGTCTCTTCCCATCAAACATATTGAGTTTGATGCTAGTGGTGGATTTCATCCTAAAGCCTCATGTTCCAGCAACCAGTGCTACATCCTACGATTATTACTAGTATGCTTCTATATCATCGGCTGGACAGCGGACCTGAAGCAGCTTGTTAGTGTCGCAGGGAGAGACACAATGCAATAACACGCAGGCTTTCCCTCAGCACTGCCAGATAGGATGAGCTGCTTGGGTTTCTCCAGCTTTTTTTAGTGAGTATGATTTGAGAACAATGCAATGTGGCTAAGTGACAATGGTATGTTAGGGAGTACACTACAATATTTTTGCAAGGATTTCAAGTAACATTTTAAAGTGTCATCCGAGCGAGGTCAATATGACGTAATTGTGATTTTGTAGGTTCAACCTTGCCAAAACCATGTAGTGTTAATATCCACCCCAGCTCTCTATTTTATTGCAAGAAATTCAAAATGTTAAATAAAATAAGAGTGCTAAAATGCTACAGTGGGCAAAATAATAGACATTATTCAATTTTCAGACGTAATTATGTAGGTTTACATTATTCATCATCAGTAATAAACAGTTGGCATTTAAATAGTACAACCAGCTTCCCACAAAATATATATTTTAAAGGGTTTTAGACATTTAGTCATTTTTGTTGTAGTATAAATGTTAACAATATTAACATTATTTTATTTAAATATTATTATTTAAATAAAAATTAAGTCCCCAATATTATTACCCTTTAAAATATATATTTGTTTGATTGTCCAACCATAAAAAAAATAGAAAATTCTCACAACAATATTAACTTCAAAGCAAAATAAGAATAAGGTAATGTCATGTAAGAAAACCCATAAAACCAAGAATAGAGAGCTCCAAAATCCTAACTTGACCTTCATGTATTTTACTGCTCCTATTGTATTGACTGTTTGCTCCAAGGAGGGTACCATCTGCCAAATTCAGATCAGGCGTAGTTAGGATTTATTTAAGATTCATGTCCGTAATAAGCCAATATACACACACATGCTTGCAAGCTAGGAAAAACACACACACACATACACACACACGCACACACACACACACACACACACACACACCGCATATAAACCCTGTGAAAGAAATCTGTGGATAGTTTAGTTGATCATACATGCACTTGCTGAAAAAACAAAAAACAAAAACAAAAGACCACCAATGAGCATGAGAGAAAGAGATCTTGTTGAATACAAGTGTCTGAAATACCATAATTTAGAATAATATCCATATTAAGGTCACGGCCATATTGGACAGAAGGGTCATCGGAACTGTGGTTACCAAATAGAACATGAAGTCAGAACTGTGCAGGATATAGAGAAAATATATGTAAGATGGGAATGACATTGCAGACTGTATCTTGTTAAAGTTGATTGAGTGGCTTTATCACACCAAAACTAAACAATAATATACGTAAAACATATGTATACAAATTGATCATGAAAAATACAACCAGAATTTAAAAGAGCAAATCAGACTGTATTTGTTCATATCAATTGAATTGGAGATGATGCTAAGGGCGGGACGTTGGGCCACAGAGGCTGTAATGGTATTGGATGAGGAGGGAAGAGTTGTGATGATTGACAACCCTTCTGAGGCAGCCAGTTGGTTGATACAGCATGAGCAGCATTCTAGCCAAGCTTCTGCTCACCTGCTGTCCCATTTGGGATTCAGGGGAAACAGGGGAGGTATTTAAGAAGAAACGTAAACACACACTCTCATAGAGCCCCACAGACACACACAAACTAAGGACATCACACAAGTAATACAATCCTGACACACACACTGGCACACAAGCACTTGCCGATGTGCACATACACATTTAAAAAAACATTCCAATTACTGTTATTACTTCGTGAAGATAACCAAATTGCATTCAACACTACTGTACCAATATAATACGGTATAAGCAAGAGTCAACTGACATCTAGTGGTGACATTTCTAGTGACTGAAGCACAGTAAATGCTCAGGACAATGTGGTTTAAAACGAGACTCTACTGACATCTAGTGGTGATATATTGTAGTCTACTATATCGTCAGTATCAGCGATGTGTGACTATATGGATAGAACTGGTCCGTAATTATTGGGAATCATTTTTTTTTAAATAGACATTTATATATATTAAAACAAATTATTATATTTTAATGATTTAAATGTATAATTTCTTCATTCTATGAACATTTTTGATTAAAAAACAAAACAAATAAATATATGCTAGAGATGCCATTTAGGACTAACTGGTCTTCACCAGTCACTGTAAATCTAAAAATCGGTTTTGCCCTGCAAGAACACATGGTGTATCTTGACCCCTGTCGTACTAGAGAACAACCTCCAACCATAATGTTAAGGATTTGATTAAGAAAACACTGATGAACCACCAAAGATGAACTGAGAGCTGTAATGCCAGTTGGCACTTTTGAGAAGGTTTTGGTCATAAAGATAAATTATGATTTAACAGAGAAATGGAGTCAAGAAGAAGCTTACCCAACATCATCCATGATGCAGCCTGACCAGCGGTCTTCACATTTACACTCGCCTGCAAAGCACACACATACACACACACACACATGCACACACACACACACAATCATTATTTTCATGTTGGCTGTAAAGGAGTGTGAGACAGAGGGGCATGATAATAGTTCACGATACCGTTCAGAATCCTCTTCTTGTCAGAGAAGATCCCAATGTTCTGTCCTAGAGACTGGGCAAGTGTTATAGACATCTCGTCTGTTTTCCCATACTAAAGGAAGAAGGAGGGAGAAGGGTAGAGATAAAACAACAGCAAATAAATAATTGTGTGTGTTTACCTTCACATAACCATCACTACACCAGTGAGTGTAGCTGAATAGATGTGTGCGTATCATCCCCATGTTAATAAACAATGTAGTCATTCATGTGGCTGGGCTCACCTCATTGACTCCTCCTCCTTTAGTAAGGGAGCAAACTCCGCCCATATATGAAGCTCCGCCCCAGCTGCTATGGAAACGATTCCCACTGATACCGAAAAACAGTTTTGTTTTTAGTGATCATGTGTACTCTTGATACACCTTCTGAATCCTACATCTTCCTGACTCATATCATACGATGATGTGTGTGTGTGTGTGTGTGTTAATACTTACGAGAAAAGGTGCACCGAATCACACTTTTCTTTGATGAAGTCTCTGCGATACTTCATGAACTCCTTGAGGGTCACCATGGGGTCGTCGTCGATGTTGAACCGGTTGTCAGCTGCCCACGTTTCCATGGCAACCAGCACAATGCGCGTGTTGAGCTGTTCCTTGAAGAGCTGGAAGACAACCAATTTAATCTGTTTATCAGCAAACTACTTACTGTATGTGTTAAAAACGACATGTTTAACACAGTCCCGGTGTTACAGAGAAACCTTCAACCATACAGATGTTTTAACCTATACATTCAATTTTGTATACATCTTAAAGGTGCTGTAGATAAGATTTAAGAACTATTATTTGAATGTAATATGTTAGAAATGGCATAGCCATCCTTCAGCTATTAGTGAGTGAAATGCACTGTGAGAATATTTATTACGAGTTGACTGCGCCTGCGTCTGTATGAGACGTTTTAGATTTTAGACCGCTCCCGGCTCATTTCTGACCATTCAGGGCATCTCTTCCCTGATTGGTTCTGGGAATCCATACCTGTCAATCACAGGTGCGTTGCTTGGTTTTAAAATCTTGCTCTTTTTTGCTCTCTCTCTTTACAACTATTGAATATTACCAACAGCAGCTTTAAGCGCATCTTGATAACAAGTACATTGAGAAAGGCCAGACAAAGTCAACACCGGCGCTATGAGCACAGAGACACACTCAATGATGTTGTTTGATTTAATAAGATCAAAATCAATCTGGCTTCCCAGCCAGACAAACAGGAGAGGAAAGGGCAACAGACACGTCTCTCTGGCTATGCTGAATGCCAATAGTCTCCAGACACACCAGAGACCAGGAGTCATATGCTGCTAAGGGCATGTCCAGAATACTTATGCTCAAACATTTAACCATGCTGATCCTTTACCATATTATCTCTAACATAAAAAATATGTAACAATCTGAGGAAAATATTTATAGGTATATATTTTTGTATCGCAATCAATGGAAGTCATTCACATGACCCCTTGTTTCAATATGATCACCCGATTTTCAAGGACAAGTAGAGAGACATGACCCTGCCTCACAAGCCTATCGTCTTTCCCACGCCATCCTGTCCCTCCTTATCGGATTTCAGCAGCACAGCAGACAATGAGCACAACACTACATGTTTGAAAAAATGTGGCACTGTTGGGGTTGGGTTGTTTTTTGCTTGTCTTTTGTTGTGGTATCTGTAGAGATAGAGGGCAGTAAGCTATGGGATAGGCTGGTGTAATGATAAATGAGTCGTCCACATATACATCCTCCTGAGGAGCTCCTGTACATTTAGTGAGTGCTGAGTGCTTGTGGTAAGCTTTCCAAGAACCCGGATCGATGCAAATCTTACCATGTCAGCCATGTTGACCACTGACTTCGCATAGTTATTTGTCTGCCCAACGGAAAGCCGATGCTTCTTATACTGAATGGAGAAGGGAAGAAAGAAGTCATTATCAACATATACAATGAATATGCCTTCTCATATATTGAATCCCTTTAGAATAGGCCCTTTAGAATGTGGTTAGAAACACACTTAAGGCCTTTTTCCATGATGAGATATCATACATAGAGAAAACAGACATACAATACAATATTTTTTACAATGGTTATTAATTACCAGTGTATATCAATACTGTCATACACATTTCTCCTAACATGTATAAGGCAGGTGCTGGTTTGAAATAATATACAGCCTTACAAGTGAGGTTGAGTACAATCAAATAATCAATATTGGAGCAACTGTGAGTGCTGCAAGTGTAAGTTCTGCACAACCAAGAGTTGTTGAAAAAGCCTAGATAGACACCATCCTTTGATCAACCTTTTGTTACATAAATTAATGTTTTATTAACAGCCTCACACATGTCACACATCATACTGATTCACCTGACAATGACATCATCCATATAAGAGGACTGTATTGATACTACTGTATTGATGATGTCATATGTATATAACTGTTATGGGCAACAAGTAAAAAACTAAAATACCATAGTATGTTTCTGTACATGACAGCACAATATGTACAAGAATACTCACCATTAGATGGTCATTAATCACCATCAGTTCAATGTATTTGGTTTCCTCTTCCACACTGCGTTGCACACGGGGGGCCTAGGAGCGCACAGTACTGTTCATGAGCTTTAACAACACATCATGAATAACACATGAACACAGACAGATACATGCACTTGCAAATGGTGCAAATGGCTGTAAAAATATCCTAAAATTGTACATTTGTGCCAGAAAAAAAGATTAATCATATAGACATGGACTTTGAAAGTAAATTCACATTTGATTCTTATAAAAGTGGGTAGGTGTAGTGCTCAGGAGCTAAGGACATACAGCTAACGCTCCACCTGTATTCTGGCTATGTCCCTGAGAACCTACATCTCTACTCAAATGGTCAATATGTGAGGATGCGAGGGGAATGGGAACGTGTTTCCGTGGGAGGTCACAGAGATGAAGTTAGCTACAGTGGTTTTTAGAGCACTGAATTAAGATTGTACATAAAGGTGGGAAAGAGAATAATTAACTTAGAGGCAAATAGCATGCACACGATAATTATACTTCAGCCTTATCCTCCCTGTCTCTCTCTTTACAACACACACACACATACACACACACACACACATAGTGCTATACCTGTCTCTTCTTTCTTCTTTGAGCAATCCTTGACCCAGGAAACGGAGGACTGGGGAAGGGTGGCTCTGGAAGATCACCTAGAAAACAATTGATGTTATAACAGACTATTTTGGATTTTATCCAGGCAAAAATCTGTGTTTTCAAATGTATTATAATTTGCTGACCTCTTTCATTTCACAATACCTTACTGTAAATGTTATTGAGTGTCTCATTGAAATGTTTTTATTTGTCAATCATATAAAAAGTAAAAGCCCTTGCTTATATGACAATGAGCATCATATTGAGGGAGGGACAGCAGGGTGGGTAATGACGTAATGCAATGTAATGAATCCATAATGTATCCCATCTTACCATTGAGGAGATCAACGAGTCCCTCCTGTCCAGCAGATTTGTAGATCAAGTGAATTTGGACATCTCCCTGAAAGAAACATAAATATGAAGAAACAATATATTAATGAATTATATATATATGAGTGTGTGTGGTAAAATAAATCCAAATCATATTGTGTTACCACCCTCACTGTAAATGCGATAAGAACAATTGGCCAACGCGCCTGCGCACAAATCCCGTCCAGTGATCCCGTCCTGCTCTAGTGTCTGCTCTCTACTGCTGGCAGTCATTTAGCCAGTAGTCATTAGTTCCTTCGTTCAGAAAAAAGCCCCAGATAAAAAAATGAGTCCGGTTTCTTCCTAAAGTCATTTGAGTCGTTGAAACACAAGGTAATGTATATCCACATGTTGTGTGACTTGTGTGGTTATCGCAACAGGTTGGTGCTAGTTAGCGTTAGCCGCAGCGCCACAGCTACCAGACGTGTTTACTGTATCCCAGCGGTTTGCTTAATAAAGCGCTTTTATCGCAATCGCTTTGGTAATGAATCGATTACTAATCTAAATAGGATAACCCGTGTCGTAAAGTTAGGTCTGCTTTGCCTTTCTGTGGACAGGTGGTGGCGGGACGGAAAACTATGACACAAACACGTACACATGCACTGCTTCATGTAAACAGTGTGTGTGTCCATGTAAAGTGTTAACAGTGTGTGTGTCCATGTAAAGTGTTAACAGTAGAGACATTGTCTCCGTTAGTCAACTATTGTCTCGAAACGTTCAGCACTTCGGTTAGTAACTCAACAGTGTATAGTTTGTGTGTACAGTGCACTTTGGTAGAGATGTAGTTGTGTAGTAGCCAGCCCGTGTGAAGGGAAGCATTGTTTCTGAGGGAGGAGATAGTGGGTCAGTGAATAGACATATAGGGGTGCTGCCATAGCTGGGTCAGTCCGTGGCATAGTTAGCTAACTTGAGTTGTAATGAGGCCATTTCAAGAAAACTGTTTAGGTGTCATATGTGAAGGTTGCTTTTCTATTTTACTCATTTGCTTGAGGCAGACCTTTCTTAAACCCTTTCTTTATCTGCTCACCTTTTTAGATTCTAAATATTGTTTTGCAAATGTTTACTGAGCCATTGTTTGATTCACACAGATTTCCAACTAAAGGATAGCTATATGAATCAGTCGTCTCTTGCCTATGTCTTCCCATTGTTCTAACTGATTTCTTTCCTCCTGTCTCGCCTCCTTCACATGAACAACAGTGATTTGCGGTGACCTAATCTCCTGTCTGTCAACCATGTCGTGCCGGGACATCCACGCCACCAATGCCTTCTCCTTCATCCTGGCCATAGTGTCCGTGGGTGGGTTGGCCGTGGCGGCCCTAATCCCTCAGTGGCGCGTAACCAAGCTTGTCACCTCCAACCGCAACGCCAAGAATGTCAGCGTGTACGACGGCCTGTGGGCCAAGTGCGTGAAGCAAGAAGGCTACTCAGGCTGTTACTTCTATGATTCAGAGGTATGGGGAAACGCTTCCTTAAAATCACCTCAAAGCTGTATATCCGTTTACAATTCCTTTCCTCACGTGTTTCCTCAAGGAAGGACAGGATGTTCGACTTCCAACTCGGACATGTGGTCAAGCCGTACAGTGCAACCCTATCAGATTAATGAATAATATTATATAATGATTATTAAAAACTTAAGTCATGATAATTATATTACATGTTTACAAGGCTTGAAGTTAAATCAGTCAGTCAATATTGTACTGTGAAGGTTTTTCTTTTTACAATTCAATACACGTAGGCCTGGCCTACAGGAAAGAGCAGTTTATATGTTGACTGTATCCAATGTTGTGTTGGTCATACTATAGAATGATTTATTGCTTGTGTTTAGTGAATAATACAGAAGATAAGGAGATAACTTCCACAAAAAAATCGCATACTAAATCGCAATATTGATCTAAAAAAATCGCAATTAGATTATTTTCACAAATCGTTCAGCTTTAAAATATACAAATATCTTAAAGCGTTAAAATATTACATTTTCTAGCTTTACACGCCAATGCGGTAACTGGCTTACAGAAGCAAGTTGAAGTGAAGTGATTAGAAGAGAACCAATGTTAAAAATAATGGATGGATGTTAAACAAATCCGGGAAAAAAGCGCAAGTGAAAGGCACACTCAGCGGTCCAAGTCACTGTGGGTCAACTGTTGGAACCTGACCGGGGATCACCTCTCTTTTTCCCTGCTTTAACACCATTGCTTTTCATTTTTAATCTAACACCACTAGACCCACCGCGGACTGTCCCATTAGTTCCCCGCTTAAGATCGCTTTATTACGGAGTGTGATTATCCTTATCTTTCTAACGTTCACTCGGTTTGATGAGATCAATACGTGATGGATCGATCAACAGTTCTTGGCATAAAGTTGTGTTGATTTGCATCCTTGTGTTGCATACAATCATGCCAATCGACTGCATTCAAAACAAGACAGCTTGTCCAGATCTTTTTACAATATTCATTAGATCTAACATGAAATCTAATACATTGCTATATGTTAAGCTTCTATATCATGTTTTCCTCAGTTATTATAATGCACATAAAAAAACCCTGCGCTGGTTCGACTGAGAGAATTTGAGTCGACTCGGGGCTCTCTGAACGACGATTCAACTGGTCGACTTTTAGGGTACAGCCCTGTTCACTCCCTTTGGACAAGCGTGTCTGCTAACTAATTTAAATAGTAATGAATGGTGTGTCGTGTGTTTTCCAGTGGTACTCTAAAGTGGACCAGTTGGACCTGAGGCTCCTGCAGTTCTGCCTGCCCATAGGCCTGCTGTTTGGTACCATGGCCCTGCTGCTGAGCATGAGTGGGATGTGCAAGACCTGCTGCTGCTCAGACAAGCCAGAGCCGGACATCAAGACGGCCCGCTGCCTGGTCAACAGCCCCGGGTGCCACCTGGTGGCCGGGATGTTTCTCTTCCTGGGTGGAGCTATCGCCATGGCGCCCTCGGTGTGGTTCCTGTTCCGCACCAAAGAGATGAACCTCCAGTACGCCAACATCTTCACCGATGGCTTCGCTGTATACGTCTCTATTGGTTGCTCTGGGGGGCTCATGCTCGCCTCCCTGCTAGTGTTCATGTGGTATTGTATGTGTAAGAAGCTGCCCTCGCCCTTCTGGTTGCCACTACCCTCGGTGCCAAACTCTCTCTCCACGCAGGCCCTCACCGCCAACGGATATCCCCCCTCGCCCGTCTACGGCCCCCAGGCCTTCCCCCCACAGACCTACATGCCAACCGTCATGGATGCCCAGCCTTACGCACCGGCACAGGGTTATGCTCAGGGTGTAGCGGCCCCAGTCCCACCCCAGGTCTACATGTCCCAGATGTCTGCCCCAGAAGGTTATGGGTCAGAGGTGGGGGGCACCCAGGCCTACGGCTACGCCCCCTCACAGGGCTACGCTCCGTCTCAGAGCTACGCCCCCTCCCAGAGCTACGCCCCTTCTCAGGGCTACTCCTCCAGCCATACAGGCCAGCGGTACTCCTCACGCTCCAGGATGTCCGCTATAGAGATCGACATTCCTGTTCTTACTCATTAAACAAAGAAACGTTGACGAAGAAATGCGCAAATATTAAATAAATATATATATATATATGTTTATATGTATATATATGTGTGTATATGTGTATATACACACACATATATATATATATACACATACATACATACATATATTGACTCAA
>OMKN01047602.1:0-10996 GCA_900302345.1 Melanonus zugmayeri | reverse complement strand
TATATATTGTCCAGGTGTTTCCCATGCTAGCACCTGGCTGATCCCGGGCAGGCACACGCACACATACACACACACACTTTATTGGAAGAACATTTCACTGTTGTGTTCAGCCCCGCCTGACCACGCCCCTGCGGAATGCTCGTTATTCCGCACCCCAAGGGTTTATGGTTTAAGCGCGGTAGACCACTTATAGCAACATGTGCACACGGAACCCAACGTACACAAAGCGAGAAGAACACAACGGCTCCTTCAAAATAAAAGAACCCGGGTATCTCTATGAAAAAAAACACTCGGCTTTCTTTGGCGCGTTCACACAAGTGAAGATGCGAGAGTCTAATAAGTGTTTGAAATGGTTGGTTCCCTGCCTTGCAACCTGGCCTCGACCTCTCGAGTGGGTGTCCGGGGGTTTAGGGTGCACCGACGGTTTGGAAGCGTTAAAGAGGAAAAGTACGAATAACACCGGCGAGTGATCCAGTAATCACAGGCACTGTCCAGCTCTACACTTCAAACGAGCGTCTGATTGGTTGTGCTGTGAGCCAGGAGGGAGCATTAATTAACAGCCCGGGGCGACAGACTCCTCAACCTAATCATCGAGTGATGGGCGGTCTGCTAACGACGGGAACTTTATAGCCATTATAACGAGAATTATTCTTTTCCCTTTTTTTTTTCCTTCAACAAAAGTTCCCAGGGTTGGGTGGTCATATTCCACGTCCAATGTAGTATCAATGTAGTATCATATATGAATAAAAACAGAGAATAGTGACAGTAATAAAGTAAGACGTCCCTTTTATCCAGACGCTATAACTAAGCTATAACTGTAGCTACACCTCAAGCCACTAGGGGGTGCTAACGGGAAGACGTACATAGTGCAGCTTTAAGTTTTTATGTTCTCAGGTTAAGGTTCGGCGTTGTTGTAGCCGACCGCGGGGGCCGCGGCTGCGACCACGTCGGTTGACTCACCGGCGATGTTGACGGAGGAGATGAAGGCGGCGAGCACGGCCAGCGTCTCGCCGGTCGACGTGGGGGTGTAGCCGCCGCCCATTAGGGAGAGACCACCCACGGCGGTCAGACCTGGGGGAACACACAAGCAAAAGATATTTTAGAAAAATTGCGGATTATTTTCGCACACGGCTGGGATGGGGTTGGGAATTGGTACAGCTTGTGAAAGAAAACCACTAACAAGCTTTTCAGAAGAACGGAATTGAAGTATGGAGACGGGGAAAAGGAACATTGGCAGAGGGACAGACTGATAGCTGGCCGTCGAGCTTAACAAAAGAGACGTCTAGACGACATCAGTCTCAGAACAATCATGCAGGAAGTGGAGGCCTGTGAGGAGAAGCTGTTCTGCCCTCAATAACATCGCACTGAAGAAGACCGCACTGATGAGGAGAAGACATCCACGGAGTACGGTGAGATTGGCTCGGTTTTAAAAAGACAATAAAAATCCCATCCCATAAATAATGAAGGAATATACAAATTAAAAAAAAAAGACTTGCCTCTTCTTATACATGTATATGTATATGTGTATATACAAACGTTTCAACCTGCCACGGCAAATCTGTGTCAACGACACAAAACTAAACGCGTTAGCATTCTCCCTAATCTACTCCCGATGTCGCGGCCTCGATGGTCACTAACTGGAAATGATTCACCGTGCAGAAGAAGAAGAAGAGATGCTCGGATGACCCCGCGGGTTTACCCCGTTAGTCAGGACTATTTAGGAGAATACCTGAAAGAGGTACACGGCCCCAACAAACCTGACTCACGTCCTCAGGAAGCCCTCTCCTTAGTACGCCCATTATCTATCCTGATCTCATTACCTCGTTACTCAAATACCATCCGATAAAACTGATGAATCATAAAGTAATACATAACTGCAGGGTTTACCCAGGTCACACACAGATACGAATCGACCCGATATCATATGAAGTACTTCTTGTTATGTGACCTCATGTCTACGTGGAGACACACACACACACACACACACACTTGGATCTGAGACAAACACCCCCCTACCAGGCTGCAGTCAGTTTGCCACGCTGACTCAGCGTTCTCCAGTAGATAAAAGCGTGTGTGATGTTCAGACAGAGGAGGAGCGCTGCCCTTTTCAACCAGACACTGGATACGAAGCCACCGGCTACGAGCGCCGAGGATCACCCACCTGTTCAACGTCCCAACTGGTTGTAACACAAGGACCCGGCCAACGACAACACGGCCTCACGCTACCAACCCCGCATTCCAGCAGGCTTCCCTAATGTCTGTGTGTGTGTGTGTGTGTGTGTATGTCGCCTGGCACAGAATCTATAGGATTCCATCGGTCTTAGAGTTTCCTTGACCGCAGTCTGTCAATGACAGGAAAACAAAAAAAGGGGTATTGGTAAGTAGGCCCCGCCAAATCTGGAGGGAAAAAATATGCTTGGCCAGGGGAGGTGATAGAGAGAGACGGAGAGAGACAAACAGACAGGGAGAGAGAGAGAGACAGACCGCCCAACAAGTATTAGACCTCTTCAGGTCTTCAGGAGCGTTCAGTCTATTCAAAATGTCACACTAAACGCCTGTTTTTTTTGTTTGGTTGTTTTAAATGGCACACAAGTGCAGAAATTGCAACAAAAAAACCCCACGGTCATTAGAAGAGAGGGTGTCTGAGGATATCGGGAAAGGGTGTCAATTACCCGAACTGCCTGTTCTGTTTTAAAGGAAGTGAATAAAAACGCGGCGGTCAAGGCTGATTGTTCCTCCACTAGTCGCCCAGGCAGACGCCTTACCCCTGATGTCTGCGTGTGTGTGTGTGTGTGTGTGAGTTAACAAGACCTTCTGCCTCCCCAAGTGCCAAAGATCACAGACGCCGCGTTACTTCCGACCCCCGGTGAGCTCTCAGGGAGTGATCAAAGGGGAGGGAACACACACGTGCATGCCACACACACTAACACACACACACACACACACACACTAACCTCTTCACCCCTTGGCGTTAAGACGGAGGTGGCAATAAGGATATGACCCATTAGGGGAACGTTGGTTCGACTTGTTTGAAAATTGCATCTACAAAAGAAAGGACGGGGACACGTGCAGAGAAGACCTCACATCTCTCAACCTCCAATTTCCCCATGCGAGTTCGGGAGGGAAAACGTATCCAAAATAACAAGTTATTTCATATTTGACTGAACGGCTGACGGTATAATACAGTAGAAAAACATGGCATAATCCAGTGGTTCTCAACTGGTCCGGCCTCAGGACCCACATGTGTCATTAGTCATTAAGTCACGACCAAAAATGTATTTACCCATATTGCAGTAATCAACAATGTCTTCATGTACTGTTACAAACATTGAGCGAACAAAAAGCTGAAACAATTGGGGCTAAACTTGATGAAGTAGCCATTAAAAAATGAATACACATTGAAACATTAGTGAATTCATAGGCCTATTTTTAAAGATTACGGTTTGGCATATGCTCTGGAAGGCGGGATCCCCCACTTGGCGTTCCTTCTCAAGATTTCTTCCTGAAAATGACGATAACAAAGGGAGTTTTTTCTTGCCCCTTTGGGGGGCTAGGGTTAAGGGGGTCATAAATATTTGGCTTGTGAAGCCCTTTGAGACTGTAACTGTGATTAAGGGCTATACAAATAAAATTGACTTGGCTTGGCTCTGGGACCCACTCGAAATGCCCAGGAGACCCACCAGTTGGGAATCACTGGTATTAATAATAATAATAATAATAATAATAATAATAATCCACATGAGCAGCTGGCTCCATCCTCGACTGTTACATGTTCCCACTTTGTCTCTTGCGAAGTAGAAACAGCCTACGATGGACCACAAGAATAGCGCTGGCATCACCAAACAACCCCCCAGGTACAAATACACCCCCAAAACATTTCACGGGTTTGCACTGAGTCGGGACATGCGTCACTTCTCCACGGTCACAGGAGAAGTGGAGCAGGTGAGGCGCTGCTCACCTGAGATGGCATTGGTGACGGACATGAGCGGAGAGTGCAGGGCAGGCGTGACGCCCCACACCGTATGGTACCCCACGATGCCCGCCAGCCCGAACACCGTCACCATCTGGGTGAATGCCGCGTTGGGCGCAGACAGGCCGAGTCCCAGCAGGGTGCCAAAACCTGGGAGGGAGAGAGCAAAAAAAAGAAAATGTTACTATTTCATAGGTCGGGGAGCAGATGCTTTCATACATGTTCAGATACGTGGTTAAGGTGCGGGTCGGGGTTAAGCATGGAGTCATTCCCACGAACCGCTAGACCAGCGGTTTTCAACCGGGGGTCCGCGGTGGTACTGCAGGGGGTTCGCAACATATTTTTTTTTTTTAATAATATATTTTGAAATAATATTTTCTAGTTGCAACTTAATGCAGAAACCAATTCTTGCTGTCACCTTACCCCCAGGTTTCACCCAAATTCCACCTTCAAGTCATGTATTGTATAATATAAATAAATAATAAATAAAATGCAACAGCATTTTATTACAAATAAATAAATAAATACAAAAAAAGGTAATTAATGGGAAAACACTGAATGTTACTATTAAGGATCATGGTGTTTTCTCAGCCAGAATTTTGTATTGTTGTAACACTTATTGAAAACCTATTTAAAACACTTATAAACTGAATTATATATACACATCATGTAAACAATGTATTAATATGAGTACGCCATTCTGTCAATGTGATGCATTAGTTAATTTGCAGATCTTTATTTTGTAATAATCAATGAACATAATGCCGGGAGCAGGTTAACTCCTCCACTTAATCAACCATTTTGACAAACCGTCAACAGCGAGAAGCCACTAATGCACCTCTTCAATCCAAAATCCAAATCCAAAAGTTAAGATTTGCAGTGAAAATGCTAGCTTACCTTTTGGTAAATACTCCTCCATAAAAGGAGGAGTAACGCCCTATTTAGACATAATGCCCAATAAGGGTCTGCGTTTACAGTAAATTATGTGCCTGTGTATGGAATCATTGTATTATTAACGCATCCTCTTCACTAGGAGAGGAGAATCTGTTTTTTCCCTCCCTTGCCAATGCATTAGTCATTAGAAGGAGATGAAGATGTCTATATTGATGAATGAAAAGCAAAGTTAGATTATGCAACTTGTACTCCAATTCAATCAGCAGCAGTGTTGATATCTAGCTTGGTATTGTAAAATATGTCACATTAGGAGGGGGGGTTGTTTAACATCAATAAGAGCTGGCTGTGGATTTGAGGGTTATTGGTTGACATTGAATGACCATACACTAAAGCAATATAATTTGCAAACAACAAAAAATAATTTTAATGGAATTCCCTTCATGCAGAAAAAAGGGGGTTTAGGTAATAGCATATTAATTACCTTATTAGTGATGTGAAGGCATTGTTAACTTATACGGTCTCATACGGTCAACAATCTCAAGTTGGTTCAAAGATGGCTTTAGAGACAGTGATTTTTATTTTGATCAAAAACAGTTTATAAAACATTAGACCTGGTAATGCCATTACCAGGTCTAATGTTTTACAAACTGCCCAGTACACTGAATATTATTCAATGTCATGTGTCGTGTCCTGGGCAGTGGGACACATCAAGCTCCTCTGGTTTGATTTATGTCAAGCCATTCTGTAAATGAATCACTAAATCTTCCACGTGACTCTGTTTACGACGCAAAGGATGAATCAAGGTGTCTATTACCTTTGCATAGCATAACATTAGGATGTATTTGTATTTGAATTCAATGTCATAACAAAAACAACAACACTGATATCATTGTTATTATAATTAGCAGTGGTAGTATGATATTTATGAGCATTAAATTAATATACATTGTAGATTTAGATCCTTAAAACCTTGTATACCTTGTAAATGTTTGCTACTGTGCACAAAGTATATTTGGAGTCATTGTCATATAAGGGAAATATGATTGCGAATAAATCAGTTTAACCAATCAGGTATCTTTGTTATGGTCACCATGGTCACTGTACATGTTGTAGGAAATGGCGGAGGTAGGCCTTCTTAATAACCTGTTTACGTTTGTCAACAGACAATCCTCTTATTGCATCCATAGTGGTAAACTATATTTATAGACCTATAATTATCGCTATCTGCTATTGATCATTAATCTCGATAGCAGTCAGCACTACAAGCCAATGTTTACTTGCACTGCAGTATGTGAATATAGGTTGCTTTTGATAACATGACGGTGTGCAGTTGTATAACAACAGTTTCGTTTTGGATACCAACTTTCTCCAAAAAGTGATATCCTACTTTTAGTTATCGAACAGGTAAACAACCTCAACAACTAACGTCTCCAAAACATGGATGTATTAAAGAACGCTTCAAATGCACACTGAAACACACCCACTTATCAAAATCCCCCTCATCCATGAACTGTCATTCGCTACACTATTTTACACTTGAATTAAAAAGTGAAACTCCATTACAATTGACTCCTCTAAATAGGCCTACATAGGATATTTTTGTGAAAGGACGGAGCATAAGCTCATCTTCACTAGGCTATATGAGGTTGGGGGTTGAATCCATCTGTCTTTTTCACTGGCGCGATTCTTATTGGATTGACGCAGCAATTTCATTCGCTTTTTTTTGCTTTTTCACATCGTTTACACGTCTGATCTAAAAGGACCTTAAGACTCCAAGATTGAAAGGGGACGAGGCTTTTTAGGTTGGGTAGAATCTATTACAATCGCAGTTGATCCAGTTTGTTTGCTTGCTACCATTTGTTTCATATCTGGTAACCTGGGGGACATTTACGCGTTTCCATTCACGAGTGGTCCGGACCACTCGTGAAAATCTTCCTTGAAAACCTTCCGTTCACGACACACTTGGTGCTGAGGTACATTCGGGAAACAGCTCGGGAACTCAAGGTATACTTCAAGAGCGATTTCACGACACACTTAGCGCTAAGGTACATTCGGGAAACACAGCCCTAGTCGATCAGAATGTGGCGTATATGTCCTTGAGGCCCTCTTTCATATAAAAGATACCCAAGTCATTTTATGCCCCCGTAAATAGCGTGTTTTTTAATCTTCTGATGACCATTTGCATCACTTCCTGTAGGCTACAGCTACAAAATGTATATATAATATGAACCTTTGAATTGACTTTTTGGCAAAGCAATGGCGAACATAACTTCCGGGTTGCCCCACAAAAACATTTCCGGAGGGTGACTAGGTACATTACTAGCCTACCGCAGCAATGCGCCTATCCAAAGAATAAGAAGAAATACGTAATCCCTGGGGCACTTTAAAATCTAAGTTTTCATTGAAAGAACATCATCAAACAGTTACATAAAATAACACATAACATAACAGCTCAGATAACTACACAACGCAAAGACAATGATTCAAACAACATGTAAACTACGTGTTATATAACCACCATAGCAATGATAGAAAACGTTGCATTGACTAATAAACTAAACATCATACAGTATACATTCACTGAAGATTATGAAGATAAAATGCACATTTCTCGCTAGAAATGTTATCAAAACTCATTTTAATATCAAAACTATCTTAAATGGACGCAGGGCCAGCCGATGGACCAGATAACACTCATAAGGGTGGTTTTGGGGCATATTAACACACAACCTATTCTGTTGTTTAGGTTGGAGGATGGGTTGAAAACAATTGTTTCAACAACTGTATTAAATTACCATTATTAGTAATTTAATTTGTCAGTGTAGAGCTTTTTGATATAGTTTGCCCTTGTTTAAACATTGAAATAGCTGCTAAATACTTTCATTATTAAAACCACAATGGCTGGTTTGCTGCTGCCTTATCTTATTAGTGTTTGAGAAAGTATTTTTATCTTCATGTTGGAAATGCCATTTCAAACCTACAGTCCTGTTCCTTAGGTAGCAGTCAATACATGATTAGCATTTTGAACCGATTTCTTGCTGTTACGTTGTGTCTTGGAGGTGCTGGGGGGCTCTGCCCTTCAAATTACACTGGATTTATGTTATTCTACATTAAATATACAAACTTTGACGTGGAATAAGAGTAGTCAATTGAAGAATAAAAATGAAAAAAACTTGTGTTTTCTGGGTTATGACGGTTGTTTGTCATCCCCTGCGGTCGCCTTGGCAACACCACAGTGCAAGTTCAAATGTATTTATTTATAGAGCACATTTAAAAACAACCCACGTTGACCAAAGTGTGCTGTACAGTGTAAAGCAAAGCATAAAAACAGTAGGACAGTACAGAAATACCACAAACATGTACAACAGAGAGATGAACAACACATAAAGAGTATGAAAATAAAAGAGAGAGAAAACATCAGGACAGTAGGACCAGGCAGAAATGCCACAAACATATACAACACAGATCAACTGCGCTGAAAAGCCAGTGAATAAAAATGTGTTTTTAGACGGGAATTAAAAGAGTCGAGTGAGGGGGCAATTTTAATACTGGGGGGGAGGCTGTTCCACAGTCTAGGGGCCGCGACTGCAAAAGCACGCGGTCTCCCTTGCGTTTTAGCCTTGAGCGTGGGACATCCAGGAGTCTCCTGTTGGATGATCTGAGGGACCTAGAAGTTGTAAGGGGGTGTAAGAGTGCTGTGATATAGGTGGGGGCTGGTCCTATCAGGGCTTTAAAAACGAATAGGAGGACCTTAAAATCGATTCTGAAATGTACTGGGAGCCAGTAGAGGGAGGCCAGCACAGGGGTGATGTGGTCTCTTTTCCTGGAGCCAGCCAGGAGCCTAGCAGCGGCGTTTTGGACCAGTTGCAGAGAAGATTGACTAATATCAGTGTATAATGAATTACAATAATCTAACTGGGAGGAAATGAAGGCACAAATGACTTTCTCCAGATCATGAGAAATTATTTGATTTTAGCGATGATACGGAGTTGGAAGAAGCTGACTTTCACTACAGAGTTTACTTGTTTGTCAAATCTGAGGACTGAGTGTCAGAGATCACCCCCAGATTTTTGGCATGTGGCTTGATGTATGTGGACAGCTGGCCTAGGTTTTCGGAGATTGTTTTGATGGAGCCAGGAGGGCCGAATAAGACAACTTCTGACTTGAAAATTATGAGCCATCCAGCATTTAATGTCATCTAGGCAATCTCTAAGGTTGTTCAAACTGGTTTAGTCATTGGGCTGTAATGGGAAATAAAGCTGTGAGTCATCTGCATAAAAATGGAAAGGGATGTTGTACTTCTGGATGATCTGACCCAGCGGCAGCATATAAATAGAGAAAAGAACTGGGGATAAAATTGAACCTTGGGGGACCCCACATGAAATGTTTGCCCAGGAGGATGAAGAATGTCCTATGTTTACTGAGAAGGTTCTGTTTTTAAGGTAGGAGGCAAACCAACCCATGGCTGTGTCTTTAACACTGACCCCATGCTTGAGACGATCTAACAGGATGGCGTGGTCTACCGGCATTGAGGTCTGGGAGGATCAAGATAGCGCAGTTTCCGGAGTCCATCATATGGAGCAGATCATTTAAGATATTATTTTGGTGCAGAAATGGAAGGAATTGGGAGAGAACGACCTTTTCAAGAACCTTTGAGAAAAAGGGTAATTTAGAGATGGGTCTGAAGTTGTTAAGAGATGTGGGGTCTAGGTTAGGTTTTTTAGGAGGGGCTGGACTACCGCTTGTTTAAATCAAGATGGGACATAACTGGTGGTGAGAGAACTGTTGATAATAGAAAGGAGACTAGGGCTGACTGTGTCAAAGACCTTTTTAAGGAGACCTGTAGGAAGAGCATCAAGGGGGCAGGAAGTGGTTTTCATAGGAGAAACTGTCTCCTTTAACGAAGGCTGAGCAACAGGTTCAAAGTGATTAAATACAGCAGAGTTTACCAGAGGGACAATTAGGACCTGGGCAGGATAATAACTGCAATATTGCAACAGCCCTAGAAAGGACGTTTGTAAAAATTGTAGACACTGTTTGCTGTTGCAGTGCATTGACAAATAGATGAAGATGGTTTCTTGCTTGTGTTTTGTCTATTTGCATGTGTTTTCTTAAGTCGCAGTGCGTTGAGCTCTGTAAAGTAAAAGTAGAGAAGAGTAGTAAAGAGCGCAGTGTAAGTCTCCTGAAAACACATTATCATATAAAGCCCACCTGGATGTTGTTCCACATCTCAAAATGATAGGCTACGCTAATCATTGATACTAACTTACGTTTCTCCCACACAGTGTACTACACAGTGTGTAGTACAACATCAAGCAGAGTTCTGGTTAATTACAGTTAAGTGGGGTTTTTTTCATTGCAAAAAAAAAACTGGGGGTTGAAAGCCACTGGAATTCCTACTGACCCTTAAAAGACAGACTGATGTGCACATAATTCCCAATCATTATTTCAATGTTTTTTTATTTTATTTATCTTTTATTTATTTTATTTAGCAATTTACCAATTTACCAATTGTTGCTGTTGTTTTTAACAATACATAATACTTAATACTTAATGAATAATGACACATGTGGGTCCTGAGGCGAGACCAGTTGAGAACCACTGCTATATAGAATACTTGTATTTCTTTGTAACCACTTTCTATTCAAGACAAAGGAGGCTTACTAGACCAAGCTCACATTAAAGATATATATTGTTTTATATTTAAATGCAAACCTCAAATAAGGAGGCATTTGTGAAAAGCCACGGTGGCTAAAAATCAGTCTACATATTGTGTGATGATAATCAACCATTGAAATAAAACTGTCCATGTGATACTTCCAGTGCCATATTCTCTCCTCGTTTCACAGAAACGCCATTGATTAAATATGTGGGTGCTTAGCATATCAGTTACAGTAGGCCTACAATGATATTGATGTGCGAAAGAAAGCTGGAGGCGACCGCGGAGTGATAAAAATATGATATTACACCAATATCCCATCAATGTGATTAATATATCATTTAGAGCATCCGTGTTATTATTAGCCCACACTAATGTATCATTTCACTCCGTGGTTAACCCAGATCTGTGTAAAAGTCAGAATATACCATCTATTATTATGAACTGGACAAGAAAAAAAGAATAGATTTATA
>OMKN01047514.1:2401-15130 GCA_900302345.1 Melanonus zugmayeri | reverse complement strand
ATAAGAAAAACACAGATAAACAAACCGGGTTTTAAAGGGAGGAGAAGCGAAATGGGGAAAAAGCACGAGGTGGGTGAGCTATGTCGTGTGGGGCTGTGCTTTAGCCAGGGGATACGAAACACCTGCTCCTCTGCTTCCCCCAGCGCTACACCAACACCTGACTGTTGAATTTAAACATGAGGAGGCTTGGAGAAGGAGAAAAAGATGCAGTCAACAAACTGTTAAGGGTAGAGGAGGAAGGAATCAAGGAAGGAAGGAAGGAAGGAAGGGAGGGAGGGAGGAAGGAAGGAAAGAATGGAGGAAGGAAGGAAGGGAGGGAGGGTGGAAGGAAGGAAGGAAGGAAGGAAGGAAGGAAGGAAGGAAGGAAGAAAGGAAACCATTACAAAGCCAACTCAAAGGACTTTCTATAATGTATTACGATCCAAATACTTCTTGTTATAATGTCAGGAGCTAAGAATATATCTTATCGTGCATTCGTTTTGGAGTCTGACGGTTCTTATCTAGATCCCTTGAAGTATTATTTATATTAGCTTATATTTCATTCCCCCCAAGAAATCAATACTCATATTCATATTCATTCATTCTCCATTAGCTGTCAATCACTGTCCTCAAACAGAATGTGCTATTTTGATTGGCTGGCTGCTTCCCCCGGCTCCACGAGGGAGCTGTAACAAATCAGAGAGTGTTAACCTCAAAAGAATCAAACATGAGGAGACTCGATCAAAACCAAAAACCTCCCGTATTTTCATAAACCCCATTCAATATTTCATGCTGCAAAATAAAACACGAAAAAAAAAGAAGCGTTATTTGATGTCTCAGAAGAGTAGGGCATGACAGTTACAAAAAAAATGTAATTGGGTGCTAAGTGGATTAATAAAGGTTGCCAAACGACTGATTAAGTTCCCATCTGTGCCTTTTGGTATATCGTTTGTACCTCAAATGAAATGGAAAGCACTGCAATACATCCCGTAATGCGCACTAACTAAGTTCTATTTTCAAGTGCTTCCGTTCAGAATCACTGTGTATTGTGCTGTGCGTCTCTTTTTCCTCTGTTTACTTCTTAATTGAGCACCGCACTACACAACAAAGCACACTAATGTAAAAGCTTTCTATCAATTTGCCGGCACATTTCATTGCTATAGCAACCGAATACCAATACCAGCATCTACCATTAGCTAGCATCTTAGCAGACTAGGCAGGCAATTTCGTTTTTTTCCTCTCTCTCTATTTTTTTTTGTGTCTAGCGGACGGGCAGAGATGCTTTTAATCTGACCTCACCACTTACCACACCTCCGCTTGTCCTACACAACTATTTGTTTGAGAGAAAAACAAATCGGTGGCGGAAGCAAAGAAAACTCCCAATCTTTCGGGAAGGTACTTCAGGGACATGAATGAAAGTCAGCATATTAACAGCGCATCTTTATGGCTTGTTTTAACGTGCGCGTCTTAAAGTGTTTGTTTACGTCTAGTCTAAAGAAAAAATGGATTATGTCTATATAATCGTCGAGCTATCCAAAGGTTTTTACTGAATGGGCTATTACAGCACGACTTCATGCTGACTCCTATCCCTTAAAAGCCACTTAACATTTCCCACGGTGAAAAATAATTTCTTGACAGCAGCGGATATAGATTTCCGGCTTTTCATGATCATGGGAAGACACACCGGGAGCATTAGCCAAGTGTCTTCATGAGACAACGAATGTTCACAACTTTGTGACAGTCACATTGTGAGCACAAACACTACAAACTAACACCTTTCAGTTGGAGGGAGGAAGGGAGCCACCCCTAGGTGCAAGGAGAATTTATACAAAGTGTGTTGAATTAATGAATAATAAAGTAAAGAAGGACATATAATTTGTGGTAATATTATTACATTTTTCCACAACACCCCTCTTTGGGATGTGATGCTTTATTGCACATAGTATTGTTATTGTAGCTCCTCATCATTCTTGTCAAACTGTTACAGTAAGTTGTCAGGTGAACACTTTCCAGTGCCATCGCCAAGACGCCAGTAGTAGCGTTGTGACAGTCCATTGACATTCACACTGAGGGATTAAATGACAATGTTTTAGACAGCGGAGGAAGGAGAGTTTAGTTTTTGCCAAGAGGTAGGTGATGAATGCTAAGGATGACATGATGTGTGTGTGTGTGTGTGAGAGAGAGAGAGAAAGAGAGAACAGGACACACACACATCTAAATGCCATAAGTATAAATACACACACACACACACACACACAGGCCCCATGTGTGCAAGAAGTTCAACTGAGCCGGCTGGCCGTGCTTAGAATTGATCATCTCATTAACAGAGCAGACAAATATGATTAAAAATTGATTTGTACCTCATTATTGACCAGTGTGAATAATCAACCAAGGTCTGATCCTGCTGGCATGTTTGCATGAGTGAGTGAGTGTGTGTGTGTGTGTGTGTGTATATATGTGTATGTGTGTGTGTGTCTGTGTGCGTGTGTGTGTTTCTCATCCTTCGTGTCAAGAAGAAACAATAAGCATTATCTGTGCATCCATGTATAGAAAGTTGCGAGTGCAATAGTTCTCAATTAGGTCAAACACCTGGTCACACACACACACACACACACACACATTCGGTGCAGAACATTTAAAGGCCATATGGGGGAGCCGGGGTGGGAATCGAACCCGGATCTTCAGGCAAGCATCAGCAGCAGTCCCACTGCAACACTGTTGCTTCACTCCCCCCCAAAGCTCTACCCTGCTATTCCCAGGCAGTGTGTGTACGATCCGGAGACGTCCTGGTAGGGTATCAATTTACCGTGCGTTAGCCCTTTAAACAAATGTAGACTTCGCGGCATCACGGCTGCCTCACCTGGGCCCCCCACCGCTGACAGTTCCTCGCGATCCGAGGGGTCCGCCTCCTCACGCCTCCCTATCATTTCATTGTCACAGTCTCTGCGGCCCTATTACCTTCAAATAGACGAGCAGCCCGTTTGATAGTTTGTCAGGCTGAAGAAGATAACACGGCCATTTAGCCAACCATTGTCTTTCCTATCTTCCGGTGTAGATTTAATTATACCGTTTCTCCTGCCAGGGATGACTTTGAAGTCACTGTGTGTTTCCAGAGAAGACAGGCAGACCGAGTTGGGAAATGTCTTGGAGCAATAGACGGTGGCAAGGGGGGGTTGTATAACTTCGTATAGCATTGTATTTCCATACGTTACAAACCATCCATTTACATTTACATACATCCATGCTTCACTGATGCGACCTTGCGCGATTGCATTCGGTCTTTAACTGCTCCAGTAATGCTGTTTATTTTTTAATTAACCCCAGGAGAATGGCTCGGCTAAAAATAATGTCTTGGTGTTACGATGTTTAGTGTGAAATGAGTGTCATTACAGCTCCGCGTGTGAAGCTTGATTACCCATCAATGTATGTTGTCAAATAACAAGAAGGTTTACTGTGCAACGGAGAGGAACCGCTCAGTCTCTTTGTCGTTATTCACTGCTTGTTTTTATTACCTCCATGTTGAAATAAGTTCTCTCTATTTGGTAGAGGTTTGGGTTGTGTAGCTACCTTGCCATGATGTAACTCCAAATATTGGCGAGATATCTTCAATAGTTGCTCCGTAGTTGTGTGCTAAAAGTGTGACTTTGAAACCTGTTTCGCCGTACAATGTAAGTCAATGGGGGAGAGAAAAAAACACTTTGGATCAAGTTTGAATCCACGGAGAAATATCGAAGATACAGTATCTCACCAGCATTTGGAGTTACATCATGGCAAGGTAACTACACAACCTCTGAACAAAAATCATTATTTTTGCCTGTAGTAGGCCTACCTGGCCTTAAGATTCTGCCTGATTCTGTCTTTCACCCTCCATTGCTAGGGCTTTCATTCAAACACCCAAGATTAAGATCCTCAAATGCTTAAAAAGCACACGCTGTGTTATATAAATCACTGTGCCCAAATGGAAAGGTCTCTGGCTTATGTATGCTCTTTCAAGGAAGGAAGGAAAGAAGGAAGGATGGATGAATAGATAGATGGATGAATGGATGGATGGATGGGTGGATGATTGGATAGGTGGGTAGATGATTGGATAGATGGATGATTGGTTAGATGGGTGGATGATTGGATAGTGTCATGGATAAATAACGCTTAAATACTTTGAAATAATAAGAGAGGTAGAGAAGCCGAAGTGTCAAAGTTTAAAGACTTTTATTATCACTTGGAGCAAGCAATACAAGAGTCTGAGCTTGAGTACTCTGTGGATCCATCCCCTAAGCATTAACCAATCACATCGTGTATGTCTCTTGCCCTCTGGAGGGCTAGGGTTAGGGGGGTATCATAAATAGCTGGCCTGCAAAGCTTCTTGAGACTGCAACTGCGACCAAGGGTCACACAAACAAAACTGACCCGACTTGATCCTATTGGTTCTTTGTCTCCTTATAAGGTGGCTCTTCTTTCCAGGTTCTATCCTAGCTGGTATTAACATACTCAGCTGTTAGCCATGGCCTATGATGTTTTAAGGACATATGACCTATGACCCTCTGTGATACATAAGCCTACTTCATCATTGTCCTGGGAGACTAAACATATTGGTGGCATGAAGCAAAAATCACTTACATAAAAGTATGAGTCACCCATAATAGATAGGTGGATGGATGGATGGATGATTGGATAGATGGGTGGATGATTGGATAGATGGATGGATGGGTGGATGGATGATGGTGGATGGATGTGGATAGATGGATGGATGGATGGATGGATGGTTGGATAGATGGTTGGATGGATGGGTGGATGGGATGGATGGGTGGATGGATGATTGGATAGTTGGATGGATGGATGGGTGGATGGGTGGATGGATGATTGGATAGATGGATGGATGACTGGATAGATGGATGGATGGATGGATGGATGGATGGATGATGGATAGATGGATGGATGATTGGATAGATGATAGATGAATGAATGGATGGAAGGTAGAAAGGAAGGAAGACAGAGGATGGAAGGATCAAAAGAATCTCAGCATCAGCTCTCATTCTGGTAAACATGTTCAGTTTTAAAAGTAGCATTGAAATCATGCGTTTAAAATAGAAAATTGATGCCGTCACTCTCTTTAGAAGGCTCATGTTTCTCTTTCACCTCCGCACCGGGTATTTGTTTTGTCTGTTTTTCATCTTCCTGCTTCTCTTTTGGGCTTTGTTGCTGTCCTTCCACTATCAGTGGTTTGCCAGGTGGTGCATCTGTGAAGGATGTCTGATTAATAGCAGAGCCCAGAGTAGCATTCTGGACAGGAGTGTTCTACAGGGTATTCAACGTGTGTGTGTGTGTGTGTGTGTGTGTTTGTTTGTTCAGTATATGTGTGTGGGTGTGTGTTTCTATGTGTATTTGGTTGGTTGTGTGTGTGTGTGTGTGTGCTTGTGCATGTGCGTGCATTTAATTGTATGTATGTGTGTATATGTGTGTGTGTGTGTGTGTGTGTGTAGCAGATCTCCCTCCTACACACCATGTAAGTGGCTTCTCTGGGCTCCTCCGAACACCAGGACACAGGCAGATGTTGTTAAATTGGTTTATTGTAAAGTTGAGAATGGTTTGCAGGCAGAGCAGGTGGCAAATGCGTGACATGTCCGTGCTCCTCCTGAGTGTGTGTGGTGATGGCTGGTTTAACCTGTGGGCCTTGATTGGCCAATGCACCACAGGTGTGCAGCCCCAGCCCCGGAGTCTAATCAGCCTGACTCAGGCCAGGTGAGGCTGCTTAAATCAGCCACCAACCACACACACTCCACAGTGTGCCTGTGTGTTTGTGTTGTGTGCGTTTGGTTATATGTTTGTGTGTACTCTTGCGTAAACAATGCATTTATTATTTACACCGTGAGAGTGGGTGAGGTCGGCCCTGTAAGACACCATGACCTCATGTCTTGTCTGTAAGGTCTGTAGGTACACACAATACACCTGGGCCCTCATTTATCAATGTTGCATAGAACAGAAATGTGTGTAAACCATGTGTACAATCATTTCTAAGCAAAGTGTGGGATTTACCAATATGAGCGTCTGCGTGAGATCGTGCGTACATTTACGCACAGCTCTGACCATGCGTACGCACAGCAAGCGCTACAGTGAATAGGACAAATCAGATTGCAAATTGCAAACATGACCAATAAATGCTTTTGATTAATAATTGCCAATTGAGCTGATTAATTCGACTATGCCGTGTATTACTAATTGAAGTAATGTCATGAAATTGCATAAAATTACAACAGCTGTGGGAGGTATCAAATGGCAGATCTAGCATTGTTAGAGGAGGTGATGGGGGGCTGAGTGTGTTTTCAGACAACACTCCAACCTTTTTGGCGGTGGCTCTCTCCACCCTCGGTTTGCCTACTGGCACATTTCAGAGAGTTAAGAGATATAGCGGGTGTTTCCCAGACCTCGATGAACTGTTTAATGCCTGCAGTCATCACTTCACACACAGTAGCCTACATAAAATTTGTTTCCTTACACCGCTGCACAACAGACCGATATAAAGAGGGACTTCCAATCCAACATTTCCAAACATCATTGGAGCGATAGACCATAGAGCAATGAATGCACTCATGTAAACAGAAAGGTAATGCATTCGCCAATGATGCTGGCAATGCCCATCTCTAGAGGACCTGGTCAGCCTCACTCCTTTCCCTACCAGGTCGGCCAGTGTCGCGTTATTAAGCAAACACTCTTCTATAGCGCTTGATTTTAGGTCAAAATATTTTTAACCTCTGATAGGCTGCTATCGCTCCCACGCCATATAGTTTACGCTTCTGTCACAAGAACTTATATCTCATTCTGTGATACATGTATTTTCTTTATTTATTCTTTGGGTTTTCCCGTTCACTCTTCCATTCAATCAACCATTTAATCGTCTATTTACATTTTGTCATATTCATTCACACATTTCCTGTGATGACGGGTGCATAGAGAGCTGGGTAGCAGCCAGAGGCGGGGAAGTGGGAGAGGACCATGTTCCGTGCCTCCATTGTCTCGGCGGCTGACCGGAGCTGTGGCCGCAAGGTGGTCGGTGCCTGTCGCGGCGGCAATCCCCGAACCCGTTGGTGGACACCAGCGGTGAGGGATGCCGTCAGGCTGAAGAAGGAGTCCTACCGGACCTTTTTGGCCCGTGGGACTCCGGAGGCAGCTGACAGGTACCGACAGGACAAGCGGGCTGTGGCTTTGGCGGTCACCGAGGCAAAAACCTGGACATGGGAGGAGTTCGGTGAGACCATGGAGAACGGCTTCGAAGAGATTCTGGACCACCATCCGGCGTCTCAGGAGGGGAAAGCAGTGCACTGTCAACACTGTGTACAGTGGGGATGGGGCGCTGCTGACCTCGACTCGGGACGTGGTGGGTCGGTGGAAGGAATACTTCGAAGACCTCCTCAATCCCACCGACACGCCTTCCAGTGAGGAAGCAGAGTCTGGGGACTCGGGTGTGGGCTCCTCTATCACTGGGGCAGAGGTTGCCGAGGTGGTTAAAAAGCTCCTCGGCGGCCGGGCCCCGGGGGTGGATGAGATCTACCCCAAGTTCCTCAAGGCTCTGGATGTTGTAGGCCTGTCTTGGCTGACACGGCTCTGCAGCATCGCGTGGACATCGGGGGCGGTGCCTCTGGATTGGCACCGCCCCCGATGGGGGACTTCAATGCCCATGTGGGAAACGACAGTGAGACCTGGAGCGGTGTGATTGGGAGGAAAGGCCCCCTGATCTGAACCCGAATGGTGTTTTGTTATTGGACGTCTGTGCTCAACACGGATTGTCCATAACAAACACCATGTTCAGACATAAGGGTGTCCATATGTGCACTTGGCACCAGGACACCCTAGGCCGCAGTTCGATGATCGACTTTGTGGTCGTGTTGTCAGACTTATGGCCGCATGTCTTGGACACTCGGGTGAAGAGAGGGGCGGAGCTGTCAACCGATCACCACCTGGTGGTGAGCTGGCTCCGATGGTGGGGGAAAAAGCCGGCCAGACCTGGCGGACCTAAACGTATTGTGAGGGTCTGCTGGGAACGTCTGGCGGAATCCCCTGTCAGAAGGAGCTTCAACTCCCACCTCCGGGAGAGCTTCAACCATGTCCCGGGGAAGGCGGGGGACATTGAGTCCGAGTGGACCATGTTCCGTGCCTCCATTGTCTCGGCGGCTGGTGGTCGGTGCCTGTCGCGGCGGCCATCCCCGAACCCGTTGGTGGACACCAGCGGTGAGGGATGCCGTTAGGCTGAAGAAGGAGTCCTACCGGACCTTTTTGGCCCGTGGGACTCCGGAGGCAGCTGACAGGTACCGACGGGACAAGCGTGCTGCGGCTTTGGCGGTCACTGAGGCAAAAACCCGGACATGGGAGGAGTTCGGCGAGACCATGGAGAACGACTTCCGAATGGCTTCGAAGAGATTCTGGACCACCATGTCTCAGGAGGGGAAAGCAGTGCACTGTCAACACTGTGTACAGTGGGGACGGGGCGCTGCTGACCTCGACTCGGGACGTGGTGGGTCGGTGGAAGGAATACTTCGAAGACCTCCTCAATCCCACCAACACGCCTTCCAGTGAGGAAGCAGAGTCTGGGGACTCATCATGGGGCGGAGGTTGCCGAGGTGGTTAAAAAGCTCCTCGGCGGCCGGGCCCCGGGGGTGGATGAGATCCGCCCCGAGTTCCTCAAGGCTCTGGATGTTGTAGGCCTGTCTTGGCTGACACGGCTCTGCAGCATCGCGTGGACATCGGGGGCGGTGCCTCTGGATTGGCAGACCGGGGTGGTGGTCCCCCTTTTTAAAAAGGGGGACCGGAGGGTGTGTTCCAACTACAGGGGGATCACACTCCTCAGCCTCCCTGGTAAGGTCTATTCGGGGGTACTGGAGAGGAGGGTCCGTAGGATAGTCGAACCTCGGATTCAGGAGGAGCAATGTGGTTTTCGTCCTGGTCGTGGAACTGTGGACCAGCTCTACACTCTCCGCGGGATCCTGGAGGGTGCATGGGAGTTTGCCCAACCAGTCTACATGTGTTTTGTGGACTTGGAGAAGGTATTCGACCGTGTCCCTCGGGGAGTCCTGTGGGGAGTGCTCCGGGAGTATGGGGTACCGGATCCCTTGGTAAGGGCTTTTCGGTCCCTGTACAACCGGTGCCAGAGTCTGGTCCGCATCGCTGGCAGTAAGTCGGACTCCTTCCCAGTGAGAGTTGGACTCCGCCAGGGCTGCCCTGCGTCACCGATTCTGTTCACAGTCTTTCTAGGCGCAGCCAGGGCGTTGAGGGGGTCCGGCTCGATGACATCAGGATCGGATCACTGCTTTTTGCAGATGATGTGGTCCTGTTGGCTTCATCGAGCCGTGACCTGCAGCTCTCGCTGGGACGGTTCGCAGCCGAGTGTGAAGCGGCTGGGATGAAAATCAGCACCTCCAAATCCGAGGCCATGGTTCTGAACCGTTGTTTGTTAGGGGGATTTGTATAATATATTCCACGTATTCCTGATGTACTACAAATCATTATATCAAATGTTTAAATCATTACAGATTTAATGTATAAATATAAATGCGTGGAGAATCAGTCAACCTGTGTGACCAGAGAAAGAGTCATTTTAGTAGATGGAAACATCTTGTGCAACCATTGAGCCAATAAGCTGCGAGAAAAACACATTCCATTCGATCTATCTACGATTAAGGGAATATTTTGTGTGTTAACTGGAAATCACGTGAGGTTTTCTGGGACGGAGGCCCAGACGCCCAGATGTCCCTTGGGAACAGGTCAACGATCAATGCATAGCAGCCCTGTAAACAGCCCTGTTTTGCCCAATTAGCTGAGTTCAAAGCTCTGACTGCGGCGGAAGAAGGCTAAAAATACTGCTAATATCTATACAGACTCGGCGTATGCGCATGGGGTGTGTCATTTGTTTGGGGCCCTCTGGAAGCAGAGGGGCTTTAAGAAAATGGATGGGTCTCCCATCCTACATCACAAACAAATATTAGTTCATTAATAGACTATGATGTTACCCACAAAGCTCAGCTTTTGGACGCACATGGTGTTGACCATTGCACAATTAATACGTAAAATGGACTTTTGGGCCCCAAAGTTGTGTGCACAAGTGGATGCAATGTTGGCTAGATGTGTGTGACGTACTCCTTGCCACAGCCACCAAATGAACAGGCACATGTTGGCTACAGGGCCTCTCCCCGACAACAGGACTCAGGGCGATGTTGAAACCGGTTTATTGCACAGATGAATGTTGAATGAATGAGTGGATGGTACATTCTGTCCGGACTGGGCTCAGCCTCGAGTGTCTGTAGAGGTGGCTGGTTTAAGCCTGTGGGCCTGATTACAGATTGGCCCACAGGTGTGCAGCCTCACCCAGCCCCCCGAGTCTAACGACTCGGACTCGGCCAGGTGAGGCTGCTTAAACCAGCCACCCACACTCTCACAATGTGAAATCTGCATAAAGCATTTGTCAACAAGCATTTGTTGACGGGGGGGTTTACAGATATTTGTCAGGACTCGGGACACCCAGTTTAAACATTATTTAATGTAGGCAGTTGATGTTCTTTACCCCTCTGTCTGGGCCCCCTAGTGGCAAGGAGACCCTAGGCATGTGCATAGAATGCCTATACGTAGATCCGGGCCTGGACGTGATGATATGCCTCAATATGTGGCAGCAAGTACGGTAACAGCGGGGGAATGTCAGTCAGGTGCCAGGGCTATTCTTAGTCATACTGTTCTTTTCCATTATCTGATTGGGTGTCTAAGGCACAGGCACAGGAAGTAGTGGGGTTGGAAAATGCTAAAATGTGGAAGAGGGAGGCAGATGTGGGGAGATGATAGAGCGCCCAGTTAATGAATTTCAGATGAGAGACTTCTATGAGGAACAGAACAGTTACACTCACAAGGTCCCCCTCGCCATACCTCCAAAAGCTAATAATGCAGAGGACCTAGAAACAGAAGTAGAAACATGGAGAACTGTTTAATATCATTGATTGTGTCTATCCTTCCCAGTCAAAGCACAAATAATATGTGTAGGTTCAAAGGAACTATGTATTAGAGTACTATAGTTGTAAATATAGCTGCGGTAAAGATCACTTCTATTACAGAGTCATGGGTATTCAAAGTGGCGTCTGTCTTTGTGTTCGGCCGGTCGACGGACCCGGTTTCCCAAAACCGGACGAATGGCCCCCCTAGCTCCAGCTCGCTGTCTCTGTCTGTAAGCGTCTGTGTAAAGGCGCTGCAAAAAGTGAGGCTGATTGACAGTTTGCTCGTTCACAGGTCAGGTACATCAAACGCATTTCTTCTCCCGCCCTCAAGGGCGACGCAAAAAAAGTGAAATGTTTTGTTTTTCTTTCTTCTTAACGAGTCTGACAGTCTGACTTGTTTCGAGTCATATACCTGCAAGTCAGTTCAGGATTCAAGTCATAGATTATCAAGTCTAATTCAAGTCACTAGTCTTTTTATTTGTGTTAAGTCAAGTCTAAAGTCACAATAATTACGACTCAAGTCCAAGTCAATCCACTCGAGTCCCCATCTCTGAGTAAGTAAGTTGGTGAGTAACCTAATAACTTTTCATAAGTGATGCCTGATCATGTTGACATGAATGTAAACTAGTCCATGATCACTATAGCAATAACATAACAGACCATCATTATTACAGTGAGCACTTTTTTTTTTTTAAATATCGCCATCTCGTGGTAGCCTAAAATCACATAGCCTACTAAACAGCAATAATCTGTGTTGAAATATGCTGTAAATGTTTGTGCAACTTTGTACACGTTTTTCACGGTGCTGTTTCATTTAAATTGGGCTAGAGAGCAGCCATGATGGGGTTATAGGCGACATGTAAGTGGTTGTAGGCTATGCGCCCATATGTATATTTTTATGTGAAGACAGCCCTTTTGCAACTTCAAGCTTGATTACATTACCTACAGCGGTTTAGTTTCACCTAATTTGGTGAAACTAAACCTAATTTGGCCAGCTGCTCCTGTTCTTTCCTTTCTTTTTCACACTGCTTGGTCTCTTCTTTCTCCCTCTCCTTTTCTTCCTCCAATATCCTTTTTGCTTTCCCTTGTTTCTTTTGCCTCCTGTTCAATTCTCTTCTTCGTCTCTTTTCCTCCAGCTTGGCCAATCACTCCTGTTCTTTCCCTTCCTTATCCCGCATCTTCTTTCTCTTTCCTTCTCTTCCTTCAGCATCTTTCGCTCAAGTTTCATTCTTTCTTGCTTCATTTCCTTCTCTTCCTTGGCTTTCTCTTCCTGCTGTTTCTCTTTTTTCAGGAGCTGCACCTGCTCTTTTTGTTCTCTCTTCTCTTCCTTCTCTCTTTCTTTTTGCTTCATCTCTCGCTCCACCAACTTTTTTACCTCCATCTCCTTCTCCTCCATCAAAACTGCCCGAGCCTCTTCTTTTGCTTTATTCTTTTCCTTTCTTCTTTTCTCCTCCATCTCTTTTTCTTTCTGCTCCTCCTTCTCCTTACTTTGCTTCTTCTCCTCCTCCTTTAGTTTCTCTACCATGTCTTCTTTCAGCTGTGCAGCCGCATCTTTCGTCACTCATCTCTTCCACCTTAAGCTTGTCTTCGGTCTCAGGTGGAGTACGGAAGTTATGGAGCTTCCCAAGCTTCTTCTGCCACACCTTCTCCTGGAGCTGCATGATGTTCTCCCTGCACTCCCTCAACGGGACCTCATCAGCGTGGAACTGCAACTCTCTCTCCTGTTGTTCCAGCATGAAGGAGACCGGAGACTGGAGCATCTCATAGCACTGCTCCAAGGTCTCCA
>OMKN01047371.1:19671-30405 GCA_900302345.1 Melanonus zugmayeri | reverse complement strand
TAGTAGGACTCCATTATTTGAGCCTCAAATCATCTCTTGTAAACCGATTATGCTTCTAAAAGTTCCCGTGTTTTTGATGAAACACACCCTTGTTGTTTGGATTAGGCAAACAACAAGGCTTTGTTTTTGTTTTTATGTTCACCCGCTGTATAATTATATATGAATATTCATATTGTGAGATAATTCATTAAACCCAAATGTGTTGGAATAAAGAAAGTGCATAAATATTGATAGGGGAATTGTTTGGCTTCTTCTCGCTCCAAACTTTGGGGCAGCCGTGTGTCAGACAGAAGCCTCTGAATGCATGAGATGGTCCATTTCCTTCTGATATCTCTTAAATGGACATTTCATGCTTGGCGGTTCCCTATGAGCTCTCATTAACTTCCAATTTTCTCTCAGTTTCATAGAGAAGCCCGTTGGATTATCTTCTCCTATCTGCAGTTTCATTTACCACTGCTTAATCTTTTGATTGTACAGCAGCACCAAACATTGGAGATTAATTAAATTCTGCACTAGCCCTGCAGCCACTAAATGATCTTTCATCATTTCACCATCTTCTTCTCTGGTGGTGAACTTGAGTTTGAACTTTGAGCTGGAAGCAGTGCTGTACCGTACCTTGTCCGGTCGTCGACAGGTCAGACAGCTTTGACCTTCTGAACATTTTGAGTCGGGTCGACGGTCCAAATGTTAATCTGCAATTGAAAAAAAAAAAGAGTAAGCATCGGTACTCTTGCATACTTGAGCCGTCAGAAATGGGGAGATTTTTTCCTGAAACCACCATGGGGGGTCCTGCCCCAGAAAATAAATCCGTTTCACACACACTTCATTTCCTGCATTCTAGTGCATTTTTAAGGGTGTGAATCACAAAATAAGAAGCAGACAGAAAATCAGATTGAATTTTTTTGTATTACTATATATATATATATGAATGAAATGTATTTCCGTGTCTTCCACCATCCCTTACAGGATTATAAGATACTATCAAAAAGCAATTGCAAATATATATATATACAGTATCTCCACAAAAATCCATTCACTTCTTAACTTGCTCTATTCTCTAGGCGTGTCATCGCGCTGCGTTATGATTGGATTAGTAACTTCATCGAACTATTATCCTACAGACAACAATCCCTGTCTCATGGCACTGCGTTGTGATTGGATGGTAACTTCATATCAAACTATTACAGACCGTCTCGTCCCCCCCCCCACAACAATAAATACAAATACGGATATTCTCCCAATTCAGGAGAACCACGTCTCCAGGTGACTGCCGGGAGAGGGCAGTGAAATTGGAGGGTTGGCGTCACCCTATGAGCGCTGTGCGCACTAGTATTAAACTGTATGTTACGTGTGAGATATCACTCTGCCTCAATGATAGGCAAATAAAGTCAAGGCTTAAAATAGTTTTACAAGTAAACGCCACATTAAAATGCCGGTGTGTGAGCGGCCGGCGCTCCAGATGATGGATTAGTTCTTCCGCGGTGTCTTGGTGTTATTTTCAGCGGTAAAGGGGTCACGTGGGCCGCGTTTAACCTTCGCCGTACCGTCCCGGGCCGATCTCCCGACGCCTCCTGAAGGGTGTTGTTATGGGGAGACAACCGCTTCAAACGGAGCGGCGGAGACCGTCGGCTGTGTAACCGCGGCGACGGAAATAGAGGGAAATGGTTTGTTTTGTTGGGCAGCGCGCCGTTCAATTTGGTTAGAGATTGCCAAGTTAATTCTAAGTTTAACGTTTAATTATACGGGATTAGGCGGACGTTCTGAACAATCACATCTTAACGTGTTGTATTACGGGCCAGAGGAGTTTCACGAGTTTACTACTATTTAGGGCACTGCGTTAAACTCTCAGTGATATATTTACCAGGTTCTAAAGGTTGTAAATTATCGGCACTATTTATTGGCTGTTGACTGACGACTATATATTTATATTTTTGTATATGATGCACTGATCGCTGGCATTGATCAGATGTATTTGAATCAGGAGAACACAGGAGCTCTGTTCTCCCTCCTCTGTATTACCTCAGAGGATTAATAATATATTAATAAACTTTCCAAGGAAAAAAAAAAATTGTAAAGAGAAGGAGCGGACGGTCGGGTTTTATTGAGAGGCCTCCCATTCCCTCCATGCCATAACCATGGCGACCTCCGACCCGTCATAGTAGTGCACGCGCTGCAGCCACGGGCGATGCTCGTCACTCACGCTATATTAAGCAGCGGTCTGTCAATGACTTCATGTATTGACATGGGGGCGGCCATGTTCATCACGCATGGCCCCGCTGCGGGGGGGCCACACGCTCTGTTGGAGTCAAATCTATGAATTTTGGGCTAACTTTTCTCTTAGCCTAATGTATAATACATATGAAGTATGATATTAATATAATAATATGCAAATGCAAACTGACAAAGCCCAAATGAAAAGTAGAAGACAAATGCACACATGGTGACAAACAGTAAAAAAAATAGGAAGGAGGCATAAACAAGTTATAATAATAATAGCATTTTTTTTATACCGCCTATTAATCAAGGCGTGGGAGACAACGGAAAAAAATAAAAAGAATACTAATATAAAATGGGAAAAGATTAAGCTGGCTTTTGAAAATAAGGCTTGTTGTTGCCTTCCTCTTAATATATATCTTGTATTCTGTAATCTATATTTCATTCAAATATATACACCTTTAGTCATAAACCCGACGGATCAGCGGCTCAGCTCAGTATCCATATCTTCTGATATGCCTCAACTTTGTTAACTTTCCTACCAAAGGTTCTGTGAAAGTGAAAAAACAAAGTTATTCACGGCTTTAAGTTGTGAATACAAAGGCAGAATGTAAAACCCTCTCTCTGGTCTGTCTGATAAATACACTCGGCCGCAAAACATCCGGCCGCAAAGTAATCCGGTGATGCGCCCCCAATGTTCTCCTTTCAACATTTCCATGAAGCATAACCTAATTGAATATTATATCAAGTAAAACGATAGGTCTGTGACAGCGAGCGGTGAGTGAGGAAGAGTACTTTTACCTGTCTAGTTCTCTGTCCCACGTCCCCGAGTCACTTTAATAGCTCGGGTATAGACTCGCCGCCTCCCTCGGGACGATAGGAGACGGATGGCGCGAGATATTAAATCCTTTTGAAGGGTAACAAAACAACAAGCAACGGCTCGATTTTTACCGCCCGTGACTCGGCGCCGAGGAGAGGCTCTACGTGGAGAGGCGTCTAGTTTTTCTGACACACATGATGCTCAGAGGGAGTGGGGGTGGGTTTTTATATGTGAGACAGGGGATGGGAGGAGGAGGAGGAGTGAGGGAGGTGGGGGGTGTTTGGTGAAGAGGAGGAGAGATGATTCACTTCAAAGGAAGTCAGGACTGAAAGACAGACTCAGTCTCACTGTCGAATTGCGCTGAGCACTCAAAAAGCAGATACTGATCCACATTCATTGAATCCTGTTGTCCTGTGTTCATCGAATCTGGTGTCAGTTTGGCTGCTGCACGCATTCTGCATGCAGTGAACACGCAAAGAACACGCTAAAACCACACATATGATGATGATACCACAGTCCATCGACCAAACTGATTAAAACACATGTAAACCCCTATCTATAGGCTGTCTTGGTGACTTGTTGACAGGGTTGTAGACGGCTTGGACATTAGGTCATTGTGTGTGTCTGTGTGTGTGTGTGTGTGTGTGTGAGAGGTTATTAATAGCTAGATGAGAAATTATTGTCAAACGTTCTTCTTGGTAAGCACAATGGAGAGACCTAAAAATACTTTTAACACAAAAATAATTTGCGCCATGGACATGTAGGGGGCAGTGGGGCGAGCTGCCCCCCCCCTGTATGACAGCTATTGGTTGAGACCAAAGGCTTTGGTTGGTGGGTTACGCTTGAACCAATCAAAATCAATTCTGTTAAGCGAAGGCAACTTCCCCTGTAATTAGGGCTGGGCGATACGGACAAAACCTTCTATCCCGATATACATATAGGTCATTTAATATCTTGATGACGACATATATCACAATATAGCATGTTTTCTGGTAATTAATACATAGTCTATATAAAATAATCTCATGGTAGCCTGTTTTTGTATACTCCTGTGTGAATTAAATACTTGACAAATGAAAGTATTTTCTAGATCTTTAGTGCAAAATTAGTTTCAAGTGAAACAAATAATTAAATCTAGGCCTATCCTACAATATGAAAATTTAAAATATCAAAGGTAAACATAAAACAGTCAAGTATAGCAGCATTAGGGCTGGACGGACAAAATCAAATATCGCTATTTTTGACCAAATTCCTCGATATTGATATTGAGACAATATTATAGGGATGACTATGGGTGCTTTCACTAAATATTTATGAGATTTTTGACAAATAATCCTCAGTAATGTGGAGATAATGACTAAGTGGGTGAAGGAAAATAATAGCACAGCTAGAACAGTCTGGTAAGTTAAGAAAATTACACCACTTTACTGTAATGCAGCCTTTAAACCACTCATGCCATATCACGATATCAATATAATATGGATATATTACAGCCCTACCTGTATCCATGCTAAATATCATGTATTTAATGATAATTATAGTATTTATAGAGTATATGCTATTATTCAATATTAATAATACTACTCTAACAAGTGACTGAAATAACTGAGCTGAGTGTGTGGAGAAGAAAGTTGTGAACAAGGTAATTATGCCCTTGGGGTTTCGTTCTTAAAGTACGATATATTACATAATCAAGGGTACGGCGTTTCCATGCTGTAATCCTTCTGCTCCGCTGGCTGAGGGCAGTTGTTGTTGGTGGCTTGGAATAGGTGGCATCAAAGCGAGAACCTGACCAGCGCCGCCTCAAGGGCAATTATCGAAGAAATACCCCCGCGTATTCGGAGAATTAGTACCGAGTGAAAATGATTGGTGGATAACTTTCCTCCAAACACATTACAGTAGAGTGTGTGGCTCACGATGAGCAACTCTTAGCGGCTGTAGTCACAGATTTGAATTTCCCTCTTGTGATTAATTTGAACAAACATGTTTTTGCAGTTGGCCCTGCGGGCCTGTGGTTGATGCCGTGCCGTCTCCATGGTTACCTGTGTTGTCATTCTTTTGTAATTATATCAGAATCAGAATCAGAATCATAATTGTTTCATTACAGCACATCTAATCAGTTTCCAATTTGAAGACCCTACCTAATATAACCTAAACTCGGAAATGCAAAATGTAAAATAAAAACCACTGACAAGGCCAACGTCGTCTCAAGACTCAACAACGTGCAGCAAACCGACAGCGCGCGCGAACGCCGGATGTTCTCCGTCCCAATGCTCCTAATGCCCCGCGTTGGGTGACTCTAATGCATGCGAATGGGCCCTTGAGTGGTCCTGAGTCCACATAAACCCTTTGGATTAGGACTTAAACCCTTCAGCCTCCCCGTCTAATATTGATGAAATGCCACGCCGCGTCGCTGCCATTCCAGGACCAGAGGACCCCAGAACGGAGCCACAGATGTGCTAACGAGACAGCCAGGCCCGGCGTGCCTCTCCGCTGAGGGCATGTCTCCGAAGAGCGAGAGACAGAGAGAGACAGAGAGAGAGAGACCTTCACAAGTTAGTCACTCGTGCTCCCGACGAGGAGAAAGATAAATGCAGCAGCACCACAGCCTGTTCCACCGCGGCACAGAATGTTAATCGAATTAGATGTTACGGAGGCAGGTTATATTTAAGGTGACCTCGAGAAATCGCCCGCACACGAGCGCACCCACGCTCTCGTATACTCATACGCACACGTATGCCACTGCAATGCAACCCGCCAAGACAGCTTGCTAGTAAATATTGAATCTGCGCTTGGCCCACTGCGGCGCGTGCCAAAAACTTGCACTTGTGCTAAATCTGTGCCTATAAATAGACCCAAAAAAATCATATAAAAGTCACCTGTCTCGCTTGCACCGAGCAAAACACGTGGAGGGGAGCTTCCTTGTCGACTTTGCACATTGTCTAAATAAAGACGCTTGTAAATGTCAAAATCGGGCTTCAGGACGGTAATTTATGTTAAACAAACATAGCGACGCAGGTTTTATGAGAGCCTTTGGCCGGACAAGCGGTCTCATTCATGTGACCCCGCGTGGCAGCCCCGCGCAGCAGATGAATCGGGCGGCGCGCGGCCCGGGCCGATCGCACCGGGATATATATGCGACAGTTCACGGCCCCCGTGTTTCACAAGGTTTTATGAGGCTCATTAAAACAAAGAGCAAAGACACTTGTGATATATCGCCCATTCACATCCCTCGCATAGCTCCGTCACACCATTGTGTTTTGTGTATATATATATTTAATGCAATCCGGTTACTGTCCGGGTTCATTAAAGCTGGGATTACCAAGTGCAATTATAGACATTTATTAGGGTTCACGCGTCTTTATACTTATTTTCTAAATCTCTATCTGTTTAATAAATGGCTGATGGTCTTTCAATGTAGCCTGGGCTCAGCCACTGGCAATTAGTGGCACTTCTGCTTCATGTCTGCAGGCAGCCATGACGAGGAATTAATAATAATAGCTGTAAACTGAAAATAATGTCTTTATTAATTGACAAGCGGCAACGTTGATTTGTGGGAAGCTTCTCAAACTACGGTAACTATAATTTATAATTTAAAGTCATTCTGCAGAGCAGTCACACACATGGCATTCAAAAAGAGAAAAATAAAAAGTTGTAAAGTAAAATCCTACCTGTACTCCATGCTAAATGTATTTAATGGTAATTATAGTATTCATAGAGTATATCTGTTATTATTTAATATTATCAATATTACTCTAATACAGCAACCCTAATTCAAACATAGTGAAATTACTCTTGCTGAGGATGAGTGGAGAGGAAAGGTAACAGTAAAAAAAACTTCAGTTTTTACATTTCCACTCGATATATAATTGATATATAAGATATATAATTGATATATAAATATATAATTGACCTACAGCGGCCACTTTGCGAGAATGCTTGTCGTCGCAGGGCTGTGTCCCCGTGCGCACGGTGATGCTGATGTCCACATATTGCCCTCGCTGGCACTTCATCAGCTTTCTCCTTGTAAAGTAGCAGCTGTTTGCGGCGGCTATACAGAGTGTGATTACTCAAAGGGTTACGATTGAGACATCATGTGCCTCCCGGTGCCTCGTGGCCGATGCCCCACAGGTGCCTCCGTGTCCAGCGAAAGTTGTGGCGGCTTCTGAAGGGAGGAATTTTGACACTCGAAGCGATTGTTGTGCCGCTTTCTCACACCTCACTGAGAAACAAACCGCCACGGTGCTATTGGCGGCAGGGGAGACCGGGGATAATTGTAACAGGGGGCAATTGTAACACTGACTTCTTGCATTAAATGTAATATTATAGTCTTGTCCTTATTAGTTCAAATATATCTGTTGTATTATTAATTAGTGCACATACTGTATGTGTTATATCAACAGATGACTAGTGTATTTCAAGTAGTCTGTGAGTTATGAAGGAAAATGTAAAAGAATGTTACAACTGTCCCCGGTCTCCCCTATAGAGCGCCTTTTTAAGTATGTTTAGAAAAGAAACAGTAAAATGGGATTCTGGATGACAAGCGGTTCAATAAGGGAAACTAATTGTGTGCACAATGTCAAAGTAAGTGTCAGAGAGAGTATTTTAAAATGATTATAAAAAAAAAGGAATCAGCATTATTTGTATACTGAAAACATGGATCAGATTTTATGACGTTAAATAAAACGCTTGATAGGAGATGGATGAGAGTAGAGGGAAGAACACGGTGGGGTCATTTTGACAACAGATCCGCATTTATAGCGAAGGGGTTTATAAGGGATCCCACGAGGCTTTTGTCTCGAGCTATTGTCAAAATAGCTGAAGCACAGCCCGAGGTCATAAACTGAGATCAGATTACTTTAAAATTGTATCTGCTTAGCTAAACATGGGAGCATTGCCAAGAGGGTGGATTGGAAGGGTACTTCTCTCACCTCTGGGCAGATGACATTCGCCAAATAACACCGAAATCTCCCCGTGTCACCTTTACAATCACAATCCGGTGACTCCTCAAAGCTCCTTCATCCGTTTACCAAGGGCCCTGAGTATTCAAGTGTAAAAACACGCAAGGTGTGCAGACAAACGAGTGAAAGCCTTTTAGCTCGTAATAGCGCAGACTCCGGCCTTTGCTGAGTTTAGAAGCCAACCCGATCGGTTGTATCCGATGTTGAACATGGTGCCATGTTTATGTCTTAGTATCTAATGCTGTCATCTGTAGCAGGTGTTTATCCCGGTCTGACAAAGTGCCACGGACCTCTGGATATCTCTTTTACAATCCTGTTATTTATGTCTTGTCGTAATTGTATACTTGCGGCCTTTTAATTGATTTTTGAAGATCTGATATGATCCCGATGTTAGGCCAGACCGATTATAAGTGAGGAGGAGGGAATTATTCAAGCCTGAAGAAATGTGAGTCATGAAGATGAGGATGGAGCGGCTCATTAAGAAGTGAGGAGGGGTTTGAATGTATTGCATTGCAGAAATGTATTTTCTATCTGTAGACAATGTTATCACAACCAAGACAAATGTCCTGTGATTGATTTATTATTGTTGAGAAGGAAACATATTTGCATGAAAAATGATAGCATCTCTTGTGATGTGATCACCTTCTTGTCATGGTGGACTTGCTTGACATTTATCACCAGCGCTGCTCATTCCCGTAATATCCACAAGGGGGCAGTAATCCCCCTTTCTTTTTCAAGGGATTACTGGCCTGTCCTGATAATGCAAAAAAAAATAGTATTTTATTTTCATCTTGCATCATATTGATTGCAGTGTATATCCCATTTGAAAAGCTGTTATGATGCAGTTATAAGAGAATATATGACTTTGCTTGTATCATATTGCCATGACGTGCGTATTGTCGTATAGCTTGCATCAGGGGATATTTATCCCCTGTTTTGATGTCAGTGGTTAGTTTCTAGCTTTAACTACAAAACAATCCTTTAAGAGGCCTGTTAATTTTGCTAGCCATCGTAAAGGCACTATACAAGACTACCTTCTGAATTAAATTAAATGCACCCCCAAGCAAGCCTGTCACCCCTGGGTTGTCAGGACTGCAAGAGCGGTCGGACAAAAACCCATTACTCTCCGTCTGATGTGGGACCCGAAGTAACTTCACTGTTGCTTAACAATGAACCTCTCGCTCCCTGACTGTTTGCTTGAGCTCCTGCTTAACCCACCTCTAACATCGTTAGAGATGAGGATAAGTATTAACAAGACTGTGACAAGAACACGTTCACCGTTTTACTCAAGTCAGCAGATGTGAAGTGAAGTTAGAAATTCCTTATGTGCATTTTAAACAACAATATTATCGAGCGAGAAATGAAGCCAGGGAAGAGCATTAATATGCATAATACATCTTGTGTATAGTAATGGTGGGCAGGCAATATGCCTGATTACAATGTTGTTGACATGGTTCAGACCTCAAACACTATAATCACCAGCAAACAGAGGGCATGGTTCCTAAAAGCTTGGCTGTATCTACAGCATCTAGATTGCATTCATGAATCCCAGGGGAACGTAGCAGAACCGGTATTACACCACCTCAAACAGCTGGAGTACCAGGTTAGTAAGTAAGTAAAGTAAAGTGTATTTATAATACATGCATGCCACAGCTATCCCCATACTCTACTATATGTGTTGTATGTATGACAACATCTGCATTGTTGTCATACATACAAACACACAATAGCAGTCATTCATGTTGTTTGTACACTGGAAATTCATGACACATCGCAGCCATTGATTTTGTGTGATTTAGCGCTACAGACACACACTGCTCGGCCTCACACACATGTAACATGAGGGAAATATTGTTGCTTGGTTTTCGCAGTGCAGTCCTCCTCACAGCCGACTGACAAGTTGTCTCTCGGGAGGAGTGATCTGGCGAGATAGTCGCTACGAGAGCACTTTGCCGCCGCTAACCCATTCAGAAACTCAATCTGAAGAAGTGTGTGTGTGTGTGTGTGTGTGTGTGTAGTTGAATGACATGCCACGCGACGTATTTTTATTTATCGTGTCATATGAGCTTCTTTCTTTCTTTGTGTCTTCTTTCACATGTTTCATACGGCACATATCGACTTTTGTCATGTATGTCACAGTACAACACACATCTACCGTATTTTATTCTGTATACAATCCTATCAATTTCACATTTCAGTACGTCTGTGCATTATTCTCACTCGGCAAACACCATTCCCTTCCTGTCTTTAAACCTAAACTTAATACGCCGGCTGTATTCATATTTTCTACTGCAGTACTCAAGTAAACATGTCATGTGCAGTATTTCGGTGATCACTGTTCAGTGTGGTGAGCTGTCTCCCAGAAACTACTAATAATATTAATAATATTACTACTAATAATATTGATGATGGAAGGTACAGGACGGCATATTGGATGCACTCGACGTGAAATAGGATCTTTTCACCGAGCCAGCGGTTTAAATAAAGTCAATCATGAGAAATGGCGTCATGGGTAAGACGTGTGAATGTGTTTTGTGTACGCATTAGAAAATGATGAGGCAGGAGCGTTTGTATGTTCAGCCATGCAGCGGCCGACCCCCACGCATGCACCGCAGCCTTGCTGTAGAGGGCACACTGGGTGCAAGGTCCTGGAAAGGGTCATAATAAAGCCATGAAGGTGATTGCAAATTGATTTTTTTTCCCAATCAATTCCTTTGCCGACTCTCAAGAGCACTATAA
>OMKN01047371.1:9214-19651 GCA_900302345.1 Melanonus zugmayeri | reverse complement strand
CAAGACCCCCATCACCCCCCCCCCCCACACACACACACACACAGCTAGTCTCTCTCTTGGGCTCCCGCTCGGTTTGCTCCTCTTCTCACCATAGAAATGCACTCGCTTTATATCAACGCCTTCAGATCGGATCAAGGAAAAAAAAAAAATGTAAGAAAAAAAGAAAAGGACGGTTTCTGCCACTCACTGTCTCCATCCCCCCCACCCAGAGCATGTGTCCGTCGGCCCGGGTCGCACCGCCTGCCCCTCCGCTAACACTTTCTAATCAAGCAGTCACCCTTTATCATCTCCCAAGTGACGGCTTTAAGTAACCCGTAAATAAGGGTGTTGAGGCCCCCCCCTCGTTCGTCACGCGAGGGCCCCCCTCTGGACGCCGTATATCTCGGCCCTCGGAGAGCGTAGCTCTTCTTTACGGCTCCTGCCTCTGTGGGGCCACGTGGAATGATGGTAACAAATAACTGTGATAACAATGGGGCCCTTCGCACCGTGGTACTGATGAGAGGCCCTCGTAAAAAAAATAAAATATAAAACACACACCCTTTTAAGCCTTCATTAAATAACCCGGGAGGATTTACATGGACTGGTAGCTTCTGGAGGTGCTACCTGCAGGACGGGAAAAAGAGATAATTGCGTTTTAAGCACCACCTCTATCAAAGCCTCGCATTATGATTATTTGCTTTGTAACCTTTTTTTTAAAGGCGTCAAACTGAGATCTGTGAGAGCAAGCTGATTTGTACTCGCTTTCCATACACACACTGTCCCCGGGGCTCCGATTATACTCCTAATAGCGTCTGCAGGACCCCGAGCCTTGTTCCCAAGTCATTACAAATCATTTCCAATTACGACCCTTATTGCCAGTGCAAGCAGTGCTTACTTTCACTCTGTGGCTGTGACTTGATTTGAACAACAAGTCACAAGTCAAAAGTCAAATTATTGTGTTATTCCAATTTTGACGTGAACTTTTTTTGGCATTACGAAAATATGTTTACTTTTGTAAACATTCAGAAAATAACTTAAAATAACCTAAAATAACCTAAAATAACTGTAGAGAATCTGTGTTATGGCCGTCAGCTGTTTTTGTGAGAGAATAACTTTTAACTTTAAATATAGAATCTCCCTGTTAATGTCAATATAGAACCCAGCTCTTCCTATGCAAGCGTAGAGAATAACTACACCCGGATATGTACGTATATCTATTCATTCTAGTAGATGTTCACATTATACAGTGTTTAATTGCAAAGGAGGCTCACAATTGAATGAATGAATTCAGTGAATGGCCCGTTTTTTTTGGAAGGTTGTGCAAGTGAATGTAACTTTACCCATAGACATTTCACTAAGCATAGCAGTATGCCTGACGTACGACTGTTGTACATGCAAATAGGCTTTTACTTTGATCCCACATGAGCCATGATGTACATATTTTGTGTTCATATTCACCTAACATGTTCATTTCCCTTGAGTAAAACTTCAGTAAACTTCGACATGTCAGGTGAGAAAGAAAACAGCCTGACAGATTCCTGCGTACGCACACAAAAAAAACCAGGAATTATTCATGCGTGTAAACTTACATTATGCATACAACAAAACAAACAATAGATATAAATCCAACCCTTACTTTGATTCATACCGCTACCCTGCATTCATATGAGTTTGGAAACTCTGCCCTGGCGCACTCACCATTTCACTTTCTCTAATATTGATTTGTATGCTTTGATGGTTCTCGGCCTCACTTGTGAGTCTCTTTGGATAAAACGCCGGCAAAGTGAATAAATTCAAATGCGAAGGAAGAAATTGTCTCCTTTCTGCACTCCACTAAGTGATTTCCTGTTTAAAGTTGGGTTAGAACGAGCCTGTTGAACGGATCATGTGTGAAGTCCACAGCACAGGAAACGCGTGTTTGATGAAGTCTCCGACGAAGCATTCCTGTAAGTGAAATCAAATGGGGATGAAGAGCTTGGTAGGTTGGAAGGTGCTTTGAATAAGGGAATCTTGAGGGCCGTTGCCTGTGACAAAGGAAATGGGATTCATAACAGGGTCAAAGGTGAGCCCCCTTCCTTCCCCCGCTTAATGGATGGCATTTTGTCTCTGCCACTCCGTTTTGCTTGAAGTGGAGGTTAAATGCTGTGTGATTGCTCTCTCCCGAGTGGTAGACGAACGCTTGGTCTGTGGCTGAGGGTCAAACTTCTTCAGAATGACACGGATGATCTGCCAACGTGAACACATTGAACAGCGCTGGGATGTTTTTCTTTTTGTTCTGTCGTTTCAAATAACCACACAATGTACCCCTTTTTTTGCAGCTTAACTTACTAACCACTAACTTACTTACTCAAATGTACTTCCTGTCTACCTTTATGCCTTTCTGACTGTCCATCACGTCTAGAAGTGTGTTTTGTATTTACCTAGTTACTATTTTTAGGTATTTTTATAGTTGATTGATGTTGGTTATTAATGAAATGTAATGCTTGTAATACCGTGTTTCTTGATATTTTAAGGTTAATGTTTCGGGCCCTGCTTTAATGTACTTACTTATGTGTCCCCTAAGATTTCTCAACAATTACCAGGAGCCTCACGTATGGACCCACTAAAAATTCTCTCACTCTTGAGAAGTAATGCATAGTAGATCAATAACAATGATCCTGTGTAATTATTTAACACCTCTTAACGCTCCATCTCATAAAAAGGATTTAAGACAACATGATATAGAAATATCAGTTCATTTTCCCATTTTCAAGAGGTGGTGGAAAAATCCCGATTTTTGGATTGGGTCAATGAAGTCCGAATGGGCGGGCTTAGCCTTCCCGCCACCGATAATATTGATTCATTTAGAGCACACCTTTGGGGTGTGCCCTAAGTACTCCGCTATCGCAAATCAAATCCCGGAGGATCGATATCCGTCCTTCCTCTGATCACTCCTGGGTTTATTCCTTCCCTGGGATGCGTATTTACTGGGAAATGGATCTTACTAGGGAGAAAGAACATTGTTTCTCTCAGACAATAAATAGGATGTAAAAAAAAGAGCTACATAACCATATAGAACAAGGATACTTTGGAGATGAAGGTGGTTTTAAAGGGTAGCTGCAGGCCCATATTAAGACTTCATGATGCCCCTGGGCCCCTGCGACTCAAATGCCCACCCACCACCACCCCGCAGCACACAAACCATAGTGATGTTTTACTCGCTTTAGAGTGGAAAAAGACCTCTCTCCCTTACAGTTAGACACTGGCAAGGTTACAAACAATCTTGGCGCAACAAAAACATTGGGTGAATGTTGCTTTGTGTCTAGGTCTGCTGGATACGTGGAGGACAGCTTATCAGCTCGTTTGCACATATCACTTTCTGTACAGTCCTTCAATGTCCTTATCGATGATGACACAATATCCTTAAATCTCCAACTACCATGCTTCATCATCAGAGGACTCATCTGCAAACCGCTTTCTCTTTGTCACGCGCCGAACGTCGTATTGGTAGGACCGAGTCTGACACTGACAGTGCGAGTGGATTCTTCCAACTCAGCAAACTGGCCTCGGAAGTGTGCCAGCATAAGAGTAACGACTGCAAAAGGCCAACAGCAGTAGTTAAAAACGCTTATTGCTTTAAATCTGCCCAGCCCAGCACCCTGTCCCTCAAAATGCCCATCATCACAGTCTCAAGCTTATCCAGCTTACCTACGAGCACAGCAGCACCATGTGTAGTGTCAGGTTTTTCATCACAATCTGTGGCAATTTTTGCCAATGTCTCTCTTATTGCGTTGTAGTCCAACTCCATCTTCTGTCACAGAGGGATTTTCGAGTCAAACTAATGTGAACGGTATTGTTATGGAATACCTCGTTCCAGCGATTGAGTGGATGCACTGCAAAAGGTATAAAGTGATCGCAGTAGTTCAAAAAAGGATGTGACCTCTTCACAGCAATCATGCTGTTGACACCGATAAGGTTTAACGAATGACCAGCACAGGGTGTGTAGTGGATCAGAAAACATCATCGGAAAGTGAGTGTGAGCTGTTTATCGCCCATTATTGAGATTAACTCTTCACAGATAGTAGAGGACAAGTATGAGGGCTTGCCAAGTGGCCGGCTTGGGCTTACCAAGCCAAGTGAAGCGTCCACTAGATACGTGGTTTGGTCTGTTCAATGAAGCGAGCCTGTGGTTCAGCACTCTTTTCGTGGTCAGATATCATCTCAGGATGTTTCCAGTCACGCAACCCGTTTACGAATGTGTGACTTTGCGATGACAAGAGTTTGCAGGCATAGCAATAAACTGAACCAGTTGACGGAGACACGTCCTATACCCCCAATTCCAGAGTCCCGCACAAAAGCTGGATATTTGGCAACCCGGTTCTGATGGGCTGCAGGCCCTCGTTGAATAGCCTCTTGCTCCGTGATGGGTCCCCATAGTGCCGGGTCTCAAGCACCACAGTCGCTCTTTGCACAAAGCTGTTGTCATTGCTAGCTGGCTTGGCAGAGCAGTCATTGCCATTGTTGCTAGCTGGTTTAGCAGAGCTATCTGTGCTGCTTCTGCTAAAGTTGCTGCACCGTCCCCCTGGCAGTTCATGTTCCTCTATACAAATAAATTCACAAGAGGTACATTTCTACACTCTTCTTTTAAACTGTCGCCTTGCATTAGCGCTAAGTTGCTGCTGCTTCATCGTTGTGTCGGTGCCTTTGGCTGAGTTTGTGCATCGTGCTTGGGATGTCAACTCGTGCTGATGTGGGGTCTTATGAACCAATGATAATTATTTATTATTTCATACTGTGACGGATGTGACACACGGGACCAGGGCACAGCAGCCACCCAGGGGAGAGCTGTAGGGGGTAGGGGGCAGGCATGCTTAGGACAGGTGGGGGGGTGCTTGGATGCCTTAGCTCACACAGACCAAACGGGGTAAATGCAGGACACATTGTGGGACAAGAAGTTAACTTGAGTGATTTTTTTTTTGGTCATTGTTGTCCCAAACGCATGTACTGTATTATTGCACTTAATTGTATTATATTTTTAATTATAAAAAAAAAAAGAAAAACATTGGTTGCTTGGTGCCCCTGGACACTCGCCCGGTTGCCCGTATGGTTAAGCCGGCCCTGGCAGCTCCCTTATTGTTGAGTTTGCTGCCCTCTACAGGATAAAACCAGGGAACAGGTTAAACAATAACGTAATTGGTGCGGTTTATGGTTTTCAATAGGATGCTCAAATAGTATAGTCGATTAGTATTCAATCAAATCAATTTGTTTTCATATTTTAGAGAAGTGGTATCCATTGGTCTTGAGGATAAGGATAAACTACTGCATAGCTGTACTTTCACTTAGAGAAATATATTCATCAACAGATTGCATGTTCCTAAAAATAAACACACGCATACACACACACACACACAATGTTTAGTGTGTGTGTGTGTGTGCGTGCGTGTGTTGCAGATTAGAAAGCCTGCAAAGTTGTTTTTTGGAACATTTCTTTTTTGCTGAAAGGATGGCTATTTTCACTTGACTTTCACTTTAAAATGTTCATTATTTTTACAAACAGGAAATGAAAAGTCTGCAAGGGTTTCTGCTTCCCTTTGTCAAACGTTTCTAACCTGGATATTGGCCTCTATGCAGGATGTGTGCAACCATATTCATCTCGTACAGACATTTGTGTGTGATGTGCAAGCAAAGACGTATTATATTAACGTAATATTATTTGCGTTAGGGCACTAATAAAATCAACACTTTCCCATACGTAACTAATAACAATGCATCAGTTCACTGTCTTTGATTTGAATATTCTTTCATGAAGATGAATAAGTGATGTACCTTTTGCATAATTTATTCATGAAAAATCTAATATCATAGACAGCAGATTGCAACACTTGATTACAAGGGATAGGAAACAACCATCCCTCCAGGAAATACAAATGCTATACCCATATAACCCTATACAGGTTGTTAATGCATCCACACTGCATCTACTTAATATTATAACATGATGCAGACATTGAAGCGATTACATTATTGGAGGAATTTGTGTCTAGCATTTTTGTTTACCATTTGCACAAAATGTGACCACCATTGCCTCACTGTCTAGATGGTATCCATTTTCAGCGAATTGGGAATTATTTATGTCAAGCGATTCATTCTGTCAACATGACACTTCAAAGATCCTCTAGCAAACTGGTTTACTACTGACTCAGTAATTCTCCTGCATTTAGAGAGGAGAGGCAAGTGGAAATGGAATCGGGAGGTTATGGAGATGTATGCATTTGTTATTGTGCATGTTGTCATTTAAACACATTTCTGCAGAAGCTTGTTGCATTCAACTGGGAGAAAATGAATGTGTCTGTTTTCCTCATAATTACGAAATGCATATCGCATAAAAATAATGTAAAAACAAAGCAAATCACCTAAAACGAGAAAAAATGCGAGATGCATAAGTTGTTAATCCAAGAATAGGCACTACATCTACTTGACTTCAATATAGAGCTTAGATCGGGATGGATGGATCAATCAATCAAACCTCTACTTCAATATCAATTGAGTTATCTAGATAATATGTTATACCTATACTTGACAATACTCCATTTTATCCCTAAACATAACCATTTTGAATGTTATAGCTAAATCTAACCTCAAATCATTTTTAAAAGGCACTTGCATCTTAGTTTGGACTGACGATACTCCAACATTTTGCCGCATTGTAAGCCCTCTAAGATGACATTACAATACAGTTTGCCACAGGTCACTTGTTTGCAACGCCAGCATAATATTCAATATTTAAAAGAAAAGGCCAAACACATAAATAAACCAAGTGAGGGAGTCATAATCTTAACGAGTGGGTGGTGTGCTTGAGAAATGTCCCCCAGGCTGATTCAGAGGAATGAGATCTGTCAAAAAAAATTATATGGATAAATATCATGAAGACATTGCTGTATGGCTCTCGGTTTCACATTTCCCCTCACCAATTCTAGCCTCGTGAGACCATCCGGATATTCATTCATGTTTGTGTTTCGCAATGAATATCTGCCCGGCCTTGGCCGGGCAGTAATTGAATTTCAAATATGGCCGCAGCCTTACTTTGTTAAAAAAACTCAGTGACGATCAGTGCTCTCTTCGCTCTTGCCGAATCCCGTTGGAAGTAAAGCGAAACATATTCTGATCTGAGAAAAGCCTACAGATTTCCGATGATCTTTTAACATCGTTATTCAGTCCATTAATAAAACATTGCCCCGTAGATTGCTACACTTTCCTTGGGCACCGCCATTATTATTTGGCAGACTGCGGCGCTCCTTGCTTCGTCATGGACTGAAACGCCCTCCCCCGAGCGCTGATTGGTCCTTTTTACATTTGAATAATTTTTTCATTTTTGGAAAAGGCTTTCAACAGGCTGGACTGATCTGCAGAGAGAAACGGAAAGTGAACTCGCGAGATCAGGGTGGCCTCACGATGCTACGCCAATTCAACTTTCTTCACAAAATCCAATCATGCATTCATTCTCACATCCATTACACTATCACACACGCTTTAGAGTTGATGCATGTGATTCAGATTTCTTAACTTTCACTTTCAACTTGCATTTTAAGGCTTCATTCTGCTAAATTCTGCCCCTACCCATAACAAAGATGGTAATTCCAATATGTGATATAACATAAAGCAGTCATCCCTCCTCCCCACCTCTCCCACATTACCTCCTTGTTACGCAGCCACTCCTCACTCCCACTGCTCACACCTGCCCATTTCCTTTTCTGCAGAAAAGCGGGAGATTTATTTCATAGAGGAACTTGTTACACTATGAATATCCAACCAATTTACTCAATCTTCTTCAGTAAACAGTGAAGGGTTGTTTTTGTTTACTTGGGCCTAAGAAAAGTCCATGGAGGCTTTCCTTATTTATTTATTTGTCTCCCCACCCCTTCTCCAATCGAGTGCCAGCAGGGTCATAATAGCTTGGCTTAATGAGCACTATGATATACCTCCACCAGCTTATTGGCAGCGTTTGGACGCCTTCCCAGTGGGGAAACCATTATTCACTCCTCAAAGAAGGGCTACCTCTACGCCGGCTCCAAAAAGGCACACTGAATCTGTATTGAGGAAGGAACACACGCCTGAGTGGAACAAGAAAAAAGAAAGCAAATTTAATTTAACGTCTAAATCGCGCATTGCACAATGGAGAAAAGAAAAAGAAGAAGAGGGAAAGTAACGTAGCTGGCAATCTGCATTCGGGAAAATGACTATAATTGGAAATGCCTGAATGGGAAACAGCTAGCTGGGAATCAAAATGATGGGATGAGATGACAACAAATACAGTTCCCTTAATGTTGTGATGCGACACATATCCATGCAACATTGTGTTCACATCTCTGAAGTTTTCCAGCTCTATTTCTTACAGAGCAGCCATCTCGTGATCTCCTGCTCGTCTATTAAATCTCAGAAGTCATCTGTCAGCACGGTGGCTGTCATTATTTAAAGGGACCTTCCACTTATTTTCAATATTTTAATGGTCTCCAAGTTGTCTAACAAAAGCCAACAAGTGAAAACACTGCTTATAAATGCATCCTGTGGATCAAAACACGGATATTTTAATTCCCCGGTTTGTCTCAGCAAATGTCTTTTTTTCCGGGACTTCTGTGTTTTCAAAAAACTACAAGCGCTTCCTCAGTGCCCTCCCCTCCCGGCGAAATCACCCTGACCAATCAGCATGGAGTTTGGCTCCGTGAGATTCATTTGCCTTGTTGTTGTCGTTAGCCTGAAGAGCTACACGAGATTTTACAATGGCTGCCAGCAATGAATACCAATCGACGGATCAAATGAGGACGATAACTTCAGCAAAGTCTTACTGAGTGGAAGGAATGACGGATATTTATTTGAGCCAGAATACCCAAGAGGAAATATTACAACGGAGACGGAGGCAGGAAAATGTGGCAGACTGGCAGACTGTCTGTCATTCAAGTAATAAAGTATTGCTGCATGGACGTCTGACAAATAGTTTTAGGGCTATGTTTATAAATGCAGTATTACCATCACTAAACCACTATGGTTAGACCTTACTTATGCACTTTCAGCGTCTCATCCAATGAATAAAGTAGCAGTGCTTGTAGACATGCAGCACAGAAGTTTGCAAATAAGTTTATGGTGATGTTTATTTGCAGTATTGCTTTACTAAACCATTTTCAGAGTTTACTCATGTAGTCTTAGCGCAACTAAACCACAGCAGGCTCACGAAGATTACGGTCTGGCATTTATACCGCGAACACGAGGATTACAATGTCAGCTACAGAAGACGGTGCAGACCAGACCTTGACACGATACAAACCCACGGGCTGATGTGCAAGCAGGACGTGGCACAACCCCCATTATCAACAGTTACAGACCATGGATATGTTGGAATAACGCAGACAGGATTGAAGAAGGGCAGCGAATGTGTTTTAAAGCACAAGAGTTTCAAGGCCGTGTTGGACTTTCCTTTCTCTGGAGGCTTTCTTCATACGTGCGGTGATATGGGAGGCAACTAACTATGGCAAATACAATTGTGTGTTGATACAAAGCTTGTCATTTTTTATTCATTACTTTATTATTATTGAAATGCAAATACGGACATGCGTATACTTTTATGTCATATGTTGGGCTCCATTACAGATAACCACTGTTTTACAACGCTAGTTGCATATCCTGCACGAACAAGCACAGAACAATGAGACGGCGTGATGTGATCCACATGGTCCACAGGTCGACAAATATAAAATACAAAACTCTAAACAAAAGTATCCGCGCTTACTGTATATCTGCCTCTAGGAACGCGCTCTCACCCGGGTGCAACCCACAATGTCAAGTTTCTGTAAGGTCTGGCTCGACTCACGCCTACCGCTCAATGCACCGCTCAATGCACCATGGGCGTTGTAATAAATTGACAATATTATACAACCCGCCTGTATTTATTCTGAGCGTTTTTGTTTGGTTCGTGAGTACATTTCGACAGCTTGGGACACTATGATCACACTACAAGGACACTATGAGTTAATAAAAACGTGGCTGTGCCGGTGGAACGTCACATTAAGACTTCCACTTCATTTAACGTGCGCTGAGGGCATTCAAATCACCGTCTTTTATTAATAGTGAGGTACGATCCATTTGCTTAAATTCTCCCCATGGCAACATCCTAGACAGGGTTTATAGATGCACAACAAAATATGGCCAAAATGACACCAACATAGTAGTACAATTGCTTTCTTGCTATGACTTTGGAATATCTGCTAGATATGTACTTTTTAAATTACTATGTAAATACTATGATAAGTAGATTCATTGATTAAAACCACCTTAATAAAGAAAAACCTGGAACCGTGATTTCTGAAATTATTGTAATTGCAAACACTAGCTATGCTATTACAGCACTTAATTATTATTTTTAAAATTATTTATTTAAGAAAGTACTATATATATATATATATATATATATATATACACACACATGGC